>JAQJVL010001878.1:0-138725 GCA_035578905.1 Stictocephala bisonia
TTAATAACACAAACAAACTTATACAAAATTACTCTTTATAAATTTTTAACACAAAAAAAATCACAGATGACTGAAGTTAAAATTCAAAGGTGAACAAACGCTTATTCCAAAGATTTTTCTCAGTTCTATAATCAATTCTCAACAGATTGGTACCGTTTTAGAGAAAACTGCATAACATCAACAAAATTACGAGTAGTCAGAGATATCGGACCACGGCACTTATAGCATATTGTTTAGGCATTATTAATTCCTAGCCTAGTGCCTTGTGACCTCTCCTACAATATTTGTCACTAAACTGCATAGGACTGGAGCTGAGTAGCATCCTCAAAAGCACTTGGAGTCAGAGTAGTTTAAATGTTATGGAATTTACTATAAACAGATAAGCAGAATATCATGATTTGTTTAGAATATCATATTTAATCTTAGTGATGTATGTTTTTATTGACAGTTAATTAATATCGGCTCGCAATACAATTATGGCAATGAAGATCATGCAGAGTTCCTGTGTGTTGTCTCGAGAGAGTATGGACCTCGTGACAGAAACACAAAAGAAACAGAGCCAACCGATCGGGCTAAGGTCAGTGATAACATTTTTTTTAATTTGAATATTTTACAATTATATTTTACAAATATATTACAAACACCTAGTATTTGTAAATAATTGTTACAGATTTTTGTTTACATATGACAAGTCTTTATATTTTATTGATATTATGTTATTTGTCTCATGTTATTCTAATTATGTCATTATTTTATTGATTATTTATATTATTATTGATCAATTATTATAAATTGATATTATGTTATTATTTTAATATGACAACCATATTAAAATAATATGGTTGTCTGGTCAGTCTAACCTCTCATACTGATTTTTTATTTAGGGTTACTTAATGTCAGTATGATAAAATATAGTGAGTTATAAATACTTAACATATCACTTCAGGTGACAATGCTATATACTACATTCCAGCAGTTGGCAGCAGCTTAGCATGCACAGATGAAACATAACATTAGTTTGGATACTGTCAGTTTGGATTTATTATATAAATTAAATTCCGCCAGCCCTCTAGAATTTGTTTTCATGCACCCAAAAAACGTGTATTGTGTTATTTTGTAGATACATTTTTTCATTGAGTAACTTGGAAAACTAGTCCAGTGTAATTTATATCAGTTAGGAGTGTGAGGGTGGTAGCATACAGCATGCTACACACTTATGGGATCTATAGACTAGTGAACTTTACTGAACTTAAAAAACAATTTTGACCCGGAATATTGATTTTTGCAAACAAGTTGAAGGTTTTCTGCAATAAAATTATCATTTACCAATTTTTTTGAAGTGGATGTGTCAATTTAGTGGTGTTCCGTAACTAAATAAGTACACACGCCCCTTAATTAGTCTCTTTTGATGTCCCTTTGGAGTGGTTTTGAAAATAACTAAGTCTGTTGTGACAGCTAATTAATAAATACATCACTCAGGGTATTTGTATAGCTATCCCGGTATGGTTTTTAAAATTCAAATTCATTTTATTGTGTAGTCAAAGACTGTAAAATTGTCAATATTTAACATAAAAAATGTATGTTACTAGAAAATTCACAATTCAAAGAGTCGTTTATGTGTCTAGTCAATAAAACTACTCTGGAAAAATAAATTCTTGAAGAATTCTTGAATAGAATAAAGTTTTTTTTTATGAGGTTTTTCTTCAACAGAGTCCCGAAACGTTTAATTTTATCTGCTTTAAACAAGGAGGTAGGTAGGTGGTTGTAGATTAGCATGACTATCTGATCAGGATCAGAGGCTTGAGTCTTACTCAATCGACAGTGAGCATAAAGTAATTATAGTGTTTGCGGTGAATATCATATTGAACGTGTCATAAAGTCAGATTGAAGTTCTTTAGAAGTGTTGTGGAGTACCTTCGCCCAAAGAATCCTGGATATTGATTAACCAAGGACGAAGGTTAACATTAAGCCATATTAACTTGCATACAACAAATCTAGTCCTCTTCCTAGGCCAGTTGTTTGCAAACCAATTGTGTCAAATTGCAGTAGAATACCATTACGTATGTTGTAATTCACACTAAAAAGTCAACATTTGTCTGAATAAGTCATTTTTTGGGAAGGATGTTAACATTTGTAAGTTTCTGCCTCTAAGATATCTATCTCCTTGAGATAGTACTTACTAGCTTTATAAGCCATCAAGAGTAGTTGAGTATAATAAACGACTGAGTAAGAGTACTTGGTTTACTAATCTGTTATTAGTCATTAGTGGGGATTTAGACATGAGGATCTACGAGGAACACATTAGCTGTGCCTAGTAGATGCTTAAGTTTCCATCCAAGTGCAGTGTTGTTTTTTTCATCTTGCTGATTTATTGATTTAACTATTTTTATTAACTCTCAAACTATTGATAAAAGGACAATCCATTGATAAAACTGTTCCCAAATCGGCAGTTACATTACATTACATTCTAATGCTATGAGAGCCATATAATCTGCGTATGATAGACAGTTATCAGTTAGTTCTCTAGCTCCTATTTCAATTTTTTTTATTTATATTCCACTAGTTTGGTTTCTAGAGCACTGTAAATAACGCAGTGACAGCCCATCACTTTGCCAAACTACAGTTTGATCAGAGGTGATTCAGATAGTTCTCCCAAAAACTTGAAGTTACTTTTGTGAAAAATCTAAAAATACAGTTGTGTATAGATATTAATAGACCACCAGCATCAGCTGGAAATATGGTCTTTGAGTCTGAATTTGCGTATAAGAACTAGTCTAGATTTTGGGGTTCATAAATCTCTTTGTTGTTTATAAATCTGATGTCAGACATAATTTTTTTCAGGTGCTACAGCAGAAGGGCTCCCGAATGTGAGATCACCTGGCACCTATTGAAACTCACATACTCATTCATCAGTAGCAATTCTAATTCTAGTTCATTGTCATAGGAATTGATTTTTAAACATTTGAATTAAGACGCGCACATTGAAGTGATTGCAATTGTGTAAAATATTTATTTTTTTAAAAAAAAAATTTTTTTAAAAAATTTTTTTTGGGAAAGTTTTTTTTTGGGGGATTTTTTCCCCCAAAAATTTTTTTTTTTTTAATTTTAAAAATTTTTAAAAAAAATTTTTTTTAAAAAAAAAAAAACAAAAAAAGGGGGGAAAAAAAAAACCCCTTTTTTTTTTAAAAGGGTTTAAAAAAAAAAAATTTTTTTTTTTTTAAAAAAAATTTTCCAAAAAAAGGGGTTTTTTTTTTTTTTAAAAAATTTTTAAAAAAATTTTTAAAAAAAAAAAAAACCCCCCAAAAAAACCCCAAAATTTCCTTTTTTTTTTTGGGGGGGGAAAAAAACCCCCCCAAAAAAAAAAAAAAAATTTTTTTTTTTTTAAAATTTTTCCCCCCTTTTTTTTTTGGGGTTTTTTAAAAAATTTTAAACCCAAACCAAAAAAAAGGGGGGGAAAAAAAAGTTTAAATTTTTTTTAAAAAGGGGTTTTTTTTTTTAAAAATTTTTTTTTTTTTTTAAAAAACAAAAATTTTTTTTTTTTTTTTTTTAAAAAAAAAAATTTTTGGGGAAAAAAAATTTTTGGGGCCCTTTTTTTTTAAAAAAAATTTTTTTTCGAAAAAATTTTTTTTTAAGCTTTTTTTGGGGGGGTTTTTTCCCTCCCCCTTTTTTTTTTCCCTTCCATTTTTTTAAAAAAATTTTTAAAAAAATTTTTTAAAAAAATTTTTTTAAAAATTTAAAAAAAAGGGGAAAAATTTTTTTTTTTTTAAAAAAAAATTTAAATTTTTTGAAAGAAACAAAATTGGGGGGCCCCCCCCCTTTTTTTTTTGGAAATTTTTTTTAAAAAATTTTTTAAAACCCAAAATTTTTTTTTCCAAAATTTTTTTTTTTTTTTTTCCCCCCAAATTTTTTTTAAGTTTTTAAAAAAAATTTTTAAAAATTTAAAGCTTTTTTTTAATGAAAAAAAAAAAAAAAAAAAAATTTTTTTTTAAAAAAAAAAAAAATTTTTTTTTAAAATTTTTTTTTTTTTAAAATGGTTTTTTAAAAATTTTTTTTTTTTTAAAAAAAAAAAAATTTTTTTTTTTTTAAAAAAAAATTTTTTTTGGGGGTTAAAATTTTTTTTCCCCCCAAAACCCTTAAAAAAATTTTTTTAAAAAATTTAATTTTTTCCCTTTTTTTTAAAAATTTAAAAAAATTAAAAATTATTTTTGAAAAAAAAAAAAGGGGGGGTTTTTTTCCCCAAAAAAAATTTTTAAAAAAATTTTTTTAAAAAAAAAAAAAAAAATTTTAAAAATTAATTTTTTTAAAAAAAAAATTCCCCCCTTTTTTTTTTTTTAAAATTTTTTTGGTTTTTCCCCCGGGGGTTTTAAAAAAAAAAAAAATTTTTTTTTAAAAAATTTTTTTTAAAAATTTTTTTTTTTAAAAAACCCCCCTTTTTTAAAAAAAAACCCCCCTTTTTAAAAAAAATTTTTTTAAAAAAAACCTTTTTAAAAAATTTTAAAAAAAGGGTTTTTTTTTTTAATTTTTTTTTTTTTTTAAAATTTTTTTCCCAAAAAAAATTTTTTTTTTATTAAAAAAAAAAAATTTTTTTTTCCCCCCCTTTTTTTTTTAAAAAAATTTTTCCTTTAAAAATTTAAAAAAAAAAATTTTTTTTAAATTTAATTTTTAAAAAAAATTTAAACAAAAAATAAAAAAATTTTTTTTTTATTTTCTTTTTTTTTCCCCTTTTTAAATTAAAAATTTTTTTTTTTTTTTTTTTAAAATAAAAAAATTTTTTTTTTTTAAAATTTTTAAATTTCCAAAAAAATTTTTTAAAAAATTAAAAAAAAATTTTTTTTTAAAAATTTTAAAAAGGTTTTTAATTCCCCCCCCCTTTTTTTTGGGGAAAAAACCAAAAAAAAAATTGTCCAAAAAAAAATTTTTTTAAGGGGGTTTCCCCCCGGGCCCCTTTTTAAAAAACCAAAAAAAAAAGGGTTTTTTTAAAAAAATTTTTTTTTTAAAAAAGGGTTTTTTTTAAAACCCAAATTTTTTTTTTTTTAAAAAATTTTTTAAAAAAAATTTTTTTTAAAGGTTTTTAAAATTTTTTTTAAAAATTTGGGAAAAAAATTTTAAAAAATTTTTTTTAAAAAAAAGGGGAAAAAAAAATTTTTTTTTTAAAAAAAAAAAAAAAAAAAAACCCCAAAATTAAAAAAAATTTTTTAAAAAATTTGGGGAAAAAAAAAAAAAATTTTTAAAAAAAAATTTTTTTTTTAAATTTTTTAAAAATTTTTTTTTTTTTAAGGTTTTTTTTTTTGGGGTTTTTTTTTAATTTTTAAAATTTTTTTTTTAAAGGAAAATTTTTTTAAAAAAAAAAAAATTTTTTTTTAAAAAAAAAAATTTTTTTTAAAATAAAAAAAATTAATTAAAAAAAAAATTTTAAAAAAAAAAGGGGGGGGGTTTCCCCTTTTAAAACCTTTTTTTTTTTTAAAAAAAAAAAATTTTTTTTTTTCCCAAAAAAAAAAATTTTTTTAAAAAAAAAAAAAAATTTTTTTTAAAAAAAAAAATTTTTTTTTAAAAAACCCAAAAAAATTTTTTTTTGGGGGGGAAAAAAAAAATTTTTTAAAATTAATTTTAAAAAAAAAAAGGAAAAAAATTTTTTTGGGGTTTTTCCCCTTTTTAAAAATTTTTTAAAAAAAAATTTTTTTTTCCCCAAATCCCCCCCAATTTTTAAAATTTAATTTTTTTTTTCCCCAAAAAATTTTTTTGGGAAAAAAAAAAAAAAAAAATTTTCCTTTTCAAAATTTTAAAATTTAAAATTTTTTTAAAAATTTTTTTTTTAATTTTTAAAAAAAACCCAAAAAAAAAACCCCCCCTTAAAATTTTGGGAATTTTTTTAAAAAAAAATTTTTTGGGGGGGGGGGGGGGGGGGGGGGGGGGGGGGGGGGGGGGGGGGGGGGGGGGGGGGGGGGGGGGGGGGGGGGGGGGGTTTAAAACCCTTTTTTTTAAAAAAAAAAAAAAAAAAAAAAAAAAAAAAAAATTTTTTAAAAAATTTTTAAATTTTTTAAAAAAATTTTTTCCCCCAAAATTTTTTTCCCCCAAAAACCCCCCCAAAAAAAATTTTTTAAAGGGGATAGGGGAGGGGGGGCCCTTTAGGTTTTTTTGGGGGTTTTTTTTTTTAAATTTTAAAGGCCAAAAAAAAAATTTTTTAATTTTAAAAAAAAACCGGAAGGGGGGGAAAAAATTTTTTTGGGGGCCCGTCTTTTTAAAAAAAAAAAAAAAGGGGAAAAAAAAAACCCGTTTTTTTTTTTTTTTTTTAAAAAAAAACCCTTTTCCAAATTTTTTAAAAACCCCCCAAAACCCTTAAAAAAACCCCCCAAAAAAAAATTTTTTTTTTTTTAAAAAATTGGTTTTTTGGGGGGGGTTTTTAAAATTTTTTTTAAAAAAAAAAAATTTTTTAAATTTTTTATTTTTTTTTTTTTTAAAAAAAATTAAAAAAAAATTTTTTTTTAAAAATTTGGGTTTTTTTTTTTTTTTCCCCCAAAAAAAAAAAAAAAAAATTTTTTGGGTTTTTTTTTGGGGGAAAAAAAGGGGTTTTTTTAAAACCTTTAAAAAAAAATTAAATTTAAAAAATTTTTTTAAAAAACCCTTCAAAAAATTTTTTTTTAAAAAATTTTCAATTTTTTAATTTTCCCCCCTTTTTTTTTGGGGGAAAAAGGGGTTATTTTCCTTTTTTTCAAAAATTTTTTTTTTAAAAATTTTTTTTTGGGGGAAAAATTCCCCTTTTAAAAAAAAAAATTTTTTTTTTTTAAAAATTTTGCCCCCCCCCCTTTTTTTTTTAAAAAAAAAATTTTTAAAAATTAAAAATTTTTTTAAAAATTTAAAATTTTTTTAAAAATTTAAAAAACCCAATTTTTTTAAAAAAAAAAAAAAATTTTTTTAATAAAAAAATTAAAAAAAAAATTTTAAAAAATTTTAAGGAAAAAAAAAATTTTTAAAATTTTAAAAAATTTTTTTTTTTAATTTTTTTTTAAAATTTTAAAAGGGGGCCCTTTTTTGGGGTTTTTTTTTCCCAAAAAAAAAACCCCTTTTTTTTAAAAATTGGGGGTTTTTTTTAAAAAAAAATTTTTTTTTTAAAAAAAAAAGGGGGGGGGGTTTTTTTTTTCCCAAAACCTTTGGGGCCCAAAAAAAATTTTTTTAAAAAAAAAAAAAGGGGGTTTTAAATTTCCAAAAAAAAGGGTTTTTTCGAAAAAGGAACCAAATAATTTTTAAAAAAATTTTAAAAAAAGGGGGCCCAAAAAAAAAAATTTTTAAAAACCCTTTTTAAAAAATTTTAAAAAAAAAGGGAAAAAAAAAAAAAAAGGTTTTTTTTTAAATTTTTTTTTTAAAAAAAAAAAAGGGCCCCCCTTTTTTTTTAATTTTCCCACTTTTAAAAAAAAGGAAAAAAAAAAAAATTTTTTAAAAAAAACAAATTTTTTGAAAAAAGTTTTTTTTTTTTAAAAAAAAGGGGGGGGGGGGGGGGGGGTTTTTTTTTTTTTTTTTTTTTTTTAAAAATTTTGGGGGAAAAAAAAAAAAATAAAACCATTTTTTTTTTTTAAAACCCCGGGGGCCCCAAAAAAATTTTCCTTGGGTTTTAAATTAAAAAACCCCAAAACCCTTAAAAAACCCCCCCCCCAAAAAAAAATTTTAAAATTTTTAAAAAAAAAATTTTTTTAAAATTTTTTTTAAATTAAAAATTTTTTTTGGGGGTTTTTTTAAAATAAAAAAAAAAAAAAGGGTGTCAAAAAAAAAAAAAATTTTTTTAAAAAAGGTTTTAAAAAAATTTTGGGTTAAAAAAAAAAAAAAAAAAATTTTTTTTCCCAAAAAATTTTTTTTTTCCTTTTTTTTAAAAAAAGGGGGGGGGGTTTTTTTTTAAAAAAATTTTTTTTTTTCCCCCCCCTTTAAAAAAACCCCCCTTTTTTAAGGGGAAAAAAGGGGTTTTTTTCCCGGGGGGGTTTTTTAAAAAAATTTTAAGGGGATTTTAAAAAAAAGGGAAAAATTTGTTAACCCCGGGGCCCCCCAAAAAAATTTTAAGTCCCGGGGGTTTAAAAATTTTTTTTGGGGGGGCCCAAAAAATTTTTTTTTTTTGGGAAAAAAAAAAACCCAAAAAACCCAAATTTGAAAATTTTTTTTTTTTTTTCCCCCAAAAAATTTAAAACCCTTTTTAATAAAAAAAAAAAAATTTTTTTTAAAAGAAAAAATTTTTTTTAAAAAATTAAAAAAACCCCCAAAAAAATTTTAAAAAAATTTTTTTTAATAAAAAAAAAAAAAAAAATTTTTTAAATTAAAAACGGGAAAAAAAAATTTCCCCAAAATTTTTTTAAAAGGTTTAAGAAAAAACCAATTTTTTTTTTTTTTGGGAAAAAAAAAATTTTTTTTCCCCCCCCAAAAAAAAAAAAAATTAAAAAACCTTTTTTGTTTTTTTTTTTTTTTCCCCAAAAAAAAGGGTTTTTTTTTTAAATTTTTAAATTTTCCCCAAATTTTTTTTAAATTTTTTTTAAAAAAAACCCCCAAAAAAAGGGTTTTGGGCCCTTTAAAAAAAAAAATTTTTTTTAAAAAAAGGGTTTTTAAAAATTAAAAAATTTTTTTTTTTAAAAAACCCCATTTTTTTGGAAATTTTTCCCAAAATTTTAAAACCCAAAAAAGGCCCCAAAATCCCCCCCCAAGTTTTTTTTTGGGGAAAAAAAAAACCCCAAAAGAACCTTTTTTTTTGGAAAAATTTTTAAAAAAATTTTTTTCCAAATTTTTTTCCCAAAAAAATTTAAAATTAAAAAAGGGGGCCCCCCCCCAAAAAACATTTCCTTTTGGGAAAAAAAATTTTTTTAAAAAAAAATTTTGGGGGTTTTTTTAAAAATTTTTTTAAAAAGGGGGGTTTTGGTTACCCCAAAAAAAAAAAATTTTTCCAAAAAAAAATTTTTTTTTTTTAAAAAAAAAAAATTTTTTTTTAAAAAAAAAAAAAAAAAAAAAAAAAAAAAAAAAAAAAAAAAAAAAAAAAAATTTTTTTTTTTCCCCCCCAAATTTTTTAAAAAATTAAAAAAAAAAAAAAAAAAAATTTTTTTTAAAAAAAAAAAAAAAATTAAACAATTTTTTTTTTAAAAAAATTTTTTAAAAAAAAAAAAATTTTTTTTAAATTTTTTCCCCCAAAAAAAAATTTCCGGGGTTTTTAAAAACCCCCCCAAAAAAAAAATTTAAAAAAAATTTTCCAAAAAAAAGGAAAAAAATTAATTTTTGGTTTTAAAAATAAAAAAAAAATTTAATCCCCAAAAAATTTTTTAAAATTTTTTTTTCCCCGGGGGGGGGGGAAAAAAAGGGGGGGGGAAAAAATTTTTTTTAAAAAAAAAATTTTTTTTTTTTTTTTTTTTTTTTTTTCTTTTTTAAAAAAAAAAACCCCCCCCTTTCCCCTTTTCCCCTTTTTTTTTGGGGGAAAAAAAAAAAAAATTTTTTTTTTTTTTTTTTTTTTAAAAAAAAAAAAAAAAAATTTTGGGGGAAAAAAATTTTTTTAAAATTTTTTTTTTTTTAAATTTTTATTTTTTTTTTTGGGAAAAATTTTTTTAAAAAAAACCCCCCAAAAATTTTTCCCCCCAAAAAAAAAAAATTTTTTTTTTTAAAAAAAAAAAAGGGGGGGTTTTTTTGGGGAAAAAACCCCCCCCAAAAAAGGGTTTTTAAAATTTGGAAAATTTTTTTTTAAAAAAAAAAATTTTTTTTTTAAAATTTTAAAAAAAAATTTTTAAAAACCAAATTTTTTTTAATAAAAAAAAAATTTTTTTTTTTAAATTTTTTTTTAAAATTTTAAACCCCCCCCAAAAAAAATTTAAAAAAAAGGGTTTTTTTTTTTTTTTTAAAAAAAAAAAAAAAATTTTAAAAAAAAAAAAATTAAATTTTTTTTTTCCATGGGCCCAAAAAAAAAAAAAACCCTTTTTTTAAAATTTTTCTTTTTCTTTTTAAAGGTTTTAAAAAAAAAAAAATTTTTTTGGGGGTTTTTTGGGTTTTTTTTTTTTAAAAAAATTTTTAAAAAAAATTTTCCCAAAAAAAATTAAAAAATTTAGTGGGGGAAAAAATTGGGGGTTTTTGTTAAAAAATTTTTTGGGTAAAAGGTAAAAAAAAAAAAAACCCCCCCCCAAAACTGGGGGGGGGGAAAAAAATAAAAAAAACCCCCCGGGGAAAAAAATTTTTTTTTTAAAAAAAATTTTTTTAACCAAAAATTTTTTTAAAAATTTTAAATTTTGGGTTTTTTAAAAATTTTTTTAAAAAAAAAAAAAAAAATTTTAAATTTTTAAAAATTTTTTAAAAAAAAAAAAAATTTTTTTTTTTTTTTTTAAATTTAAAATTAAAAAAATTTTTTAAAAACCCGTGGGTTTTTTGAAAAAAAACCCCCCAAAAAAAAAACCCAAAAAAATTTTTTCCCAAAAAAAACAAAAAAATTTAAAAGGGTTTTTTTTAAATTTTTTTTTCCCCCTTTTCCCCCAAAAAAAAAATTTTTTTGTTTTTTTCCCCCCAAAAAATTTTTTTTTAAAAAATTTTTTTGGGGGAAAAAAAAGGGTTTTTTTGTTTTTTTTCCCCTTTTTTTTAAATTAAAAAAATTTTTTTTTGGGAATTTAACCAAAAAAAAAGGTTTTTTCTTTTTAAAACATTTTTTTTTTTAAAAAAAAAAAATTTAAAAAACCCATCCCCCCCCCCCAAAAAAAGGGGGTTTTTTAAAAAAAAATTTTTTTTTTAAAAAAAAAATTTTTTTTTTAAAAAAAAAAATTTTTTTTTTTTTTTTTTTAAATTTTAAAATTTTTTTGGGGGGGAAAAAAAAAAAAAAAAAAAAGGAAAAAAAATTTTTTAAAAAAAATTTTAAAAAGGTTTTTAAATTAAAAAAAAAAAAAAAGGGACAAATTTTTTTTAAAAAATTTTTTGGGAAAAAAAAAAAAAAAATTAAAAAAAATTTTTTAAAAAAAAAAGGGGGAAAAAAAAAGGGAAAAATTTTTAAAAACCCCCTTTTTCCCCGGGGAAAAAAAAAATTTTCCAAGGAATATTTTTTAAAAAGGACCCTCCCCCCCTTTTTTAAAAAAAAATTTTTTTAAAAAAAAAAAAAAAGGGGGGGGAAAAAAAGGGTTTAAAA
Source organism: Stictocephala bisonia (assembly GCA_035578905.1). Taxonomy (NCBI): domain Eukaryota; kingdom Metazoa; phylum Arthropoda; class Insecta; order Hemiptera; family Membracidae; genus Stictocephala; species Stictocephala bisonia. The sequence goes on from JAQJVL010001878.1 coordinate 11,117, forward strand.
AAAAATTTTTTTTTCCCCAAAAAGGACAAACCCCCCCCCAAAAGAAAATTTTCCCAAAACTTTAAGGGTATAAATTTTTAAAAAAGGGGGGGGGCAAATGGGTTTTTTTTTTGGGTAAAAAAAAGGGAAAAGGTGGGGGGGGAAAAAAAAATTTTGGGGGGGGGGGGGGGGGAAAAAGGGGGAAAAAGGGGGGGTTTTTTTTTCCCAAAAAAGGGGGGCCCCCTTTTTTCCCCTTTTTTTTTAAAAAGAAAAAGGGGGGGGGGGGGCCCTTGGAAAAAAAAAATTTTTTTTCCCCCCCCCCCAAAAAACCCCCAAAAAAAAAAAAAAAAAAATTTTTTGGGGGGGGGGGGGGCCCACGGGGGAAAGGGGGGGGGTTTTAAAAAAAAAATTTTTTTGGGGGGGAAAACCCACGAAGGGGGTTCCCCAAAACTCCCCGGGGGGGGGGGAAAAAAAAAATTCCGGGGGGGGGAAAAAAATTTTTAAAATTTTTGGGGGGGGGGGGAAAAAAAAAAAAAATTTTAATAAAAAAAAAGGGGTTTTTTCCCAAATTTAAAAAAAAAAAAAAAATTTTTTTTTCCCCTTTTTAAAAAAAAATTTTAAAAAAAATTTTCCAAAAAAAAAAAAAAGGGGGGGAAAAAAAACCCCAAAAAATGGAAAAATTTTAAAAAAAAAAAAAAAAATTTTTTTTTTTTTTTTAAAAAAACCTTTTAAAAACCCAAAAAAACCCCCGGAAAAAACCGGGCCTTTAAAAAAAAAATTTTAAAAAAAAATGGGGGAAAAAAAAAAAAACCCCCAAAAAAAATTTTTTTTAAACCTTTTTTTTCCAAAAAATTTTTTTGTTTTTTTTTTAAAGGTTTTTTTAAATTTAATTCCCCCAAAAAAAAGGGTTTTCCCCCAAAAAAAAAAAGGGAAAAAAAAGGGGGGGGGTTTTTTTAAACCTTTTTTTTTTGGGGGGGGGGTTTTAAAAAGGGGGGGGGTTTTTTTTTAATTTTTTAATTGGGGAATTTTTTTTTTTTTTTTTAAAAAAATTTTTTTTTCCCCCCCCCTTTTGGAAAATTTTTGGTTAATTTTTTTAAAAAGAAAAAAAAGGGGGTTTTTTTTTTTTTCCCCGGGTTAAAACCCCCCCCCCAAAAAAAAAAAAAAATTTTTAAAAAAAAAAATTTTTTTTCCCCCAAAAAAAAAAAAAAAATTTTTTTTTTCCCCCTTTTTTTTTTTAATTTTTTTTTCCCTTTTTTTTTCCCCTTTTTAAAATTTTTAAAAAATTTAAAAATTTTTCCTTAAAATTTTTTTTTTTTTTTTTTAAAAAAAAAAAAAAATTTTTTTTTTAAAAATTTTTTGGGTTTTTTTTAAAAAATAAAAAAAAAAAAGGGGGTTTGCCCCCGAAAAATTTTTTTAAAAAAAAATTTTTTTTTTTTTTTAAAAATTTTATTTTTTTTTTTTTTTTAAAACCGTTTTTTTTTTTAAAAAACCAAAAAAAATTTTTTTTAAAAACTTTTCCCCCCCCAAACTTTTTTTGGGGAAAAATTTTAAAATTATTTTAAAAAAAATTTTTGGGGGGGGAAAGGGTTTCCCAAAAAAAAAAAAACCCCCCCAAAAAAAAAAACCCCCCCCCCGGGGGAAAAAAAATTTTAAAAAAAACCCACCCCAAAAAAGGCTTTTTTAAAATCCCGGGGTTTTAAAAAAAACCCCCCAAAAAATTTTTTCCCCCCCCTTTCCCCCCCCCTTTTTTTTAAAAAACCCCCCAAAAAAACCCAATCCCCCCCCAAAAAAGGGATCCCTTTTAAAAAAAAAAAAAATTTTTTTTAAAAAAATTTTTTAAAAAAAAACCCCCCCCCACCCCCCCCCCCTTTTAAAAAACCCCCCCAAAAAAGGGTTTTGGGGCCCCCAAAAGGGGGGAAAAAAAATTAAAATTGGGAAAAATTAAACACCCCCCCCTTTTTAAACCCCCCCCCCCCCCCGGGGTTAAATTTTCGCCCCCCCCGGGCCCGCTTTTAAAAAAATTTTTTTAAAAAAATTTTAAATTTTTTTTTAAAAAAGGCCCCCTTTTTCCTTTTTTGGGGGAAAAAGGGGGGCCCCCCCTTTTTTGGGGGGGAAAAAACCAAAACCCCGGGGGCCCCCCCCCCCGGGGGGGGTCCGGGAAGGGGGGGGGGTTTTTTTTTGTTCTTTTTTTTTTTAAATTTTTTTTTCCCCAAAAATTTTTTGGGGAAACCTTTAAAAAAAATTTTTTTTTTTAAAAAAATTTTTTTTCCCGGAATTTAAATTTAAAAAAAAAAATTAAAAAAAACCCCCAAATTTAAAAATTGGGAAAAATTTTTTTGGGGGGTTTTTTTTAAAAAATTTTTTTTTAAATTTTTTTTTGGTTTTTTTTATTAAAAATTTTTTGTTTTTTTTTAAAAAAAAAAAAGGGGGAAAATTTAAATTTTTTCAAAAAAAAATTTTTTTTTTCCAAATTTTTATTTTTTCAAAATTTTTTAAATTTTTTTGGGGGGGTTTTTTTTTTTTTTTTAAAAAAAATTTTTTTTTAAAATTTTGGTTTTTAAATAAAAGGGTTTTTTAAAAAAGGGGGTTTTTTAAAAAAAATAAAAAAAAAATTTTAAAAAAAAAAAAAAAATTTTTAAAAAAGGAAAAAAAATTTTTTAAAAAAAAGGAAAAAAAATTTTTAAAAAAATTTTAAAAAAAAAAAAATATACAGAGTAGCTGAAAAAATTCCCCCCCCCAAATTTTTTAAAGGAAAAATTTTTTTTTCAGTTTTGGGTTTTTTGGGGGGAAAAAAAATTAAAAAAAAAAACCCCCCCCCAAAGGGGGGGAAATTTTAAAAAAAAAAAATTCCCCCTTTTTCCCCCCGGAAAAAAAAAAAAAAAAAAAAAAAAAAAAACCCAAAAAAAAAAAAAATTTCCCTTTTTTTTTTTTTAAAAAAAAAAAAAAGTTAAAATTTTAAGGAAAAATTTTGGGGTTTTTTTTTAAAAAACCCTTTTTTTAAAAATTTAAATTTTTTTTTTTTTGGGGGGGGCCCCCCGGGACCCCCTTTTTTTAAAAAAAAACCAAAATTTTTAAAAAAAAAAACAAAATTTTTCCCCAAAATTTTTGGGGGCCCCCAAAAAAAAAAAAATTTTTTAAAAAAAATTAAAAAAAAATTTTAAATTTTTTTTTAAAAAACCAAAAAAACAAAAAATTTAAAAAAAAAAAAATTTTTTAATTTTTAAGGAAAAAAAAAAAAAGGCCCCAAAAAAAAAATTTTTTTTTAAAAATTTTAAAAAATTTTTACCCCTTTTTTTTTTTAAAAAAAGGGAAAAAAAAATTTTAAAAAAATTTTTTTTAAAAAAATTTGGGGGTTTTTTTTGGAAAAATTTGGGGCAAAAGGGTTAAAAATTTTTTTTAAAAAAGGGTTTTTTAAAAAATTTTTTTTTTTGGGGGGAAAAAAACCCCTTTTTTGGGAAATTTTTCCAAACAAAATTTAAAAATTTCCTTAAAAAAAAAACCCCTTTTTTTTTTTTTTGGGGGTTTTTTTTTTTTTTCAAAAATTTTTTTTTTAAAAAAAATTTTTTTAATTTTTTTTTTTGGAGCCCTTTTTTAAAAAAAAAAAAATTTAAAAAAAAGGTTTAAAAAAAAATTTTTTAAAAAAACCCAAAATTTTTTTCCAAATTTCCCGAAAAAAAAAAAATTTTTTTTTTTCCCCCCTTTAAATTTTTTTTTTTTTAAAAAAAATTTTTTGGGTTTTTTTTTTTTAAGGGGGGTTTTTTTTGTAAAAATTTTTAAAAAAATTTTTTTTTAAAATTTTTTTTTTCCCCCCAAAAAAAAAAATTTTTTTTAAAAAAAAAAAAATTTTTTTTCCCAAAAAAAATTTTTTTTTTTAAAATTTTTTTTTTTTAAAAAAAAGGGGGGGGGGGTTTTTTTTTAAAGGGAAAAAAAAAACCCCCCCCCCCCAAAAAAAACCCCCCCCCCGGGCCCGGGTTCCCAAAAATTTTTTTAAAAAAAAAATTTAAAAAAAGTTTTTTGGGAAATTTTGGGAAAATTTTTTAAAATTTGGGATTAAAAAAAATTTTTAAAAAATTTTTTTTTTAAAATTTTTTTTTGGGTTTTAAACCAAAAAAATAAAAAATTTTTTTTTTTAAAAAAAAATTTTTTTCCTTTTTTTTAAAAAAAAAAAAATTTAAAAAATTTAAAAATTTTAAAAAATTTTTAAAAAAAAAAAACCCAAAAATTTTTTTGGGAAAAAAAAACCCCCCCAAAAAAAAAACCCCAAAAAAATTGGAAAAAAAAAAAACCCCCTTGGGTTTTAAAATTTTTTTTAAAAAAAAAAAAAACAAAATTTTTTTAAAAAAAAAACATTTTTTTTTTAAAAAAATTTTTTAAAAAAAAAAAAAGGGTTTTTTAAAAAAAAAATTTTTTTTAAAAAAATTTTTTTTCCCCAAATTTTAAAAGGGGTTTTTTAAAAAAATTTTTTTTTTTTTTTCCCCCCCCTTTTTTTTTTTTAAAAATTTTTTAAAAAAAATTTTTTTAAAAAATTTTTAAAAAAAAAAAAAAAAAACCCCCAAAAAAAAAGGGGAAAAAAATTTTCCCGGCCCTTTTTAAAAATTTAAAATTTTTTTTTTTTTTTTTTAAAATTTTTTTAAAAAAATTTTTTCCCCCCCTTTTTGGGGGGTTTAAAGGGGTTTTTAACCAAATTTTTTTAGGGAAAATTTTAAAAATTTTTTAAAAATTTTTTCCCCCTTTTTTTTAAAAAAAAAAATTTTTTAAAAAAAAAATTTTTTTTTTTTTTTAAAAAACCCCCTTTTTTTTTTTTTTTTTTTTTTTCCCTTTTAAATTTTTTAAAATTTTAAAAAGGGGGGTTTTTTTTTTTTGGGTTTAAAAAATTTTGGGGGGGTTTTAAAAATTTTTTTTTTCCCCCCAAAAAAAAGGGTTCCCCCCCCAAAAAAAAAAAAAAAAACAAAAAAATTTTAAAAACTTTTTGGAATTTTTTTTAAAAATTTTTAAAATTTTTTTTTTTTAAAATTTTAAAAAAAATTTTTTTTTGTTTTTTTGGGGGGGATTTTTTTTCCCAAACCCCCCAAAAAAAAACCCCCCCTTTTTTTTCCCCAAAAAAAAAAACCCCCGGGGGAAAACAAAAATTAAAAAGGGTTTTTTTTTTGGGGAAAAATTTTAAAAAAAAAAAAAAAAAAATTTAAAAAAGGTTTTTTCCCCTTTTTTTCCCCAAATTTAATGGGGCCCCAAAAAATTTTTGGGGTTTTTAATTTTCCCTTTTTTTTTTTAAAAAAAAAAATTTTTTTAAAAAGGAAGGGGGGTTTAAAAAAATTTAAAAAAAATTTTTTGAAAAAAAAAAATTAAAAAAAAAAAAATTTTTTTAATTTTTTTTTTTTAAAAAAAAAAAAGGGAAATTTTTTAAAAATTTTTAAAAAAATTTTGCCCTTTTTTAAAAAAAAAAAAAAAAAAAATTAAAATTTAATTTTTTTTTTTCCCCCCCCCCAAAAAAACCCCCCAAAAAATTTTTTTTTAAAAATTTTTGGCCCCAAAAAATTTTTTTGAACCCCCCTTTTTTAAAAATTTTAAAAAAAAAAAAAATCAAAAATTTTTTTTAAAATTTTGGGTTTTTTTAAAAACCCCCCAAAAAAGGTTTTTTAAAAACTTTTTTAAAAAACCCCCTTTAAAAAAAAAAATTTAAAAAAAAAAAAAAAATTTTTTTAAAAAAAAAAAATTTTTTTTTTAAAAAAAACCTTTTTTTTTTTTTAAAAAAAAAAAAATTTTTTTTTTCCCCCCTTTTTTTTCAAAAAATTTTTTTTTAAAAAAAAAAAAGGGGGGGCCCCCCTTTTTAAAATTTTTTTTTTTTTTTTTTCCCGGGGCCACAAAAAAAAAATTTTTTTTTAAAAAAAAAGGGGGTTTTTAATTTTTTAATTTAATTTTTTTTTTTTTTTTGGAATTAAAACTGTTTTTTTTTTAAAAACCCCTTTTTTTTTTAAAAATTTTTTTTTTTTTTTTTTTTTTTTTTTGGTTTTTTCCCCCCCCCCCTTTTAAAAAAATTTTTTAAAAAACCCCTTTTTTTAAATTTTTTAAAAAAAAAATTTTTTTTTTTTTTTTTGAATTTTTTAAAAATTGGGGGGGGAAAAAATTTTAAAAAAAATTTTTTAAAAAAATTTTTTTTTTTTTGGTTTGTTTTTTTTTTTCCCTTTTTTTTTTTTTTTTTCCCCCCAAAAAAAAAAAAAAAAAAAAAATTAAAAATTTTTAAAAAAAAAAAAAAAATTTTAAAAAAAAATTTAAAAAAGGGTTTTTTCCCCAAAAAAAAAAGGGAAAAAAAAAAAAAAAAAAAATGGTTTTTTTTAAAAAAATTTTTCCCCCCAAAAAGGAAAAAAAAAAAAAAATTTTTTAACCCAAATTTTTAAAAAAATTTTTTTTTTTTTTTTTTTTTAAATTTTTTTTTTTTTTTTAAAAAAAATTCCCCCCCTTTTTAAAAAAATTTTTTTTTTTTTTTTTTAAAAATTTTTTTAAAAATTTTTTTCCCCCAAAAAAATTTTTTTTAAAATTTTTTTTTTAAAAAACCCCCCAAAAAAAAAATTTTTTTTAAAATTTTTAAAAATTTTTAAAAAAAAAAATTTTTTCCCCTTGGGGGGTTTTTTTTTTTTTTAAATTTTAAAAAAAAAAACAAAAATTTTTTTTTTTCCCCCCCCCCCCAAAAAAAAACCCCCCCCAAAATTTTTTCCCCAAAAAAAAAAAAAAATAAAATTTTTTTTTTAAGGGTTTTTTTTTTTTTTTAAAAAAACCCCCCCCAAAATTTCAAAAAGGTTCCCCCTTTTTTTGGGGGAAAAATTTTTTAAAAAAAAAAAAAAATTTTTTAAAATTTTTTAAAAAATTTTAAATTTTAAAAAAAAAAATTTTCCAAAAATAAATTTTTAAAAATTTTTAATTTTTTAAAAAAAATTTAAAAAAAAAATTTTTTCCCCTTTTTTGGGCCAGTTTTATTCCCAAAAAAAAAAAACCCCCCTTTCCCAAACTTTCCCAAAAAAATTTTTAAAAAAAATTTTTTTTAAAAAAAAAAAACCCCAAAAAAAATTTTTCCCCCAAAAAAAAAAAAAAAGGTCTAAAAAAAACCCCTTTTTTTTTTAAAAATTTTTACCTTTTTAAAAAAGGTTTTTTTTTAATTAAAAAAATTTTTTTTTTTTTTTTTTTTTTTTAAAAAAGGGGAATTTTTTTTTTAAAAAAATTTTTTTCCAAGTTTTAAATAAAAATTTTTCGGGGTTTTTTTTTTTTTTTTTTAAACTTTTAAAATTTTTTTTTTTTTATTGGGAAAAACCAAAAATTCCTTTTAATTTTTTTAAAAAAAAAAAAGGGGGAATTGCCCCCCCCCGGGTTTTAAAAGGGAAAAAGGGGGTTTTAAAAAAATTTTTTTTCCCCTTTTTTCCCCAAAAGGGAAAAAACTTTTAAAATTTTAAAAAAAATTAATTTTTCCCCCAAAAAAAAAATTAATTTTTTTTTCCCCCCCCTTTTGGGGAAAAAAAATTTTTTTTTTTTTTTAAAAAAAAATTTTTTTTTTAAAACCCTTTTTAAAAAATTTTTTTTAAAAAACCCAAAACCCCCCCTTTTTTTTTTTTCCCCTTTTTTTTTTTTTAAAAAAAAAAAAAAAATTTTAAAAATTTTAAAATTTTAAAAAAAAAATTTTTTTGAATTAAAAAAATTTTAAAAATTTTTTAAAAAAAAATTTAAAAATTTTTTCCCAAAAAAAATTTTAAAAATTTTTTTAAAAAAAAAAATTTAAATTTTTTTTTAAAATTTTTTCCTTTTTCCCCCCCCCAAATTTTTGGTTTTAAAAAAAATTTAAAAAATTTTTAAAAAAAAATTCTTTTTTTTTTTTTTTTTTAGTTTTTTATTTTTTTTTAACCCAAAAAAAATTTTTTTAAAAAAATTTTTTTTTAAAAAAAAAAAAAATTTTTTTTTAAAAAAAAAACCCCCCCCAAAAAAAAAAAGGGAAAAAAAATAATTTTAAAAAAAAAATTCCCCCCCGAAAATTTTTAAAAAAACCCCCAAAAAATTTAAAAAAATTTTTTTAAAAAAAAATTTTTTTTTTTAAAATTTTTTTTTTAATTAAAAAAAATTTTTTTTTTAAAACCCCAAAAAAAAAAAGGGGGTTTTTAAAAAAAAATGGGGGAAAGGGGAAAAAAAAAATTTTTTTTTAAAAAAAAAAAAGAAAAATTTTTTTTTTAAAAATTTTTTTTAAAAAAAAAAACCCCTTTTTTTTTGAAAAAAATCTTTTTTGGAACCCCCCCGGGGGCCCAAAAAAAACCCCCCTTTTTTTTTTAAAAAAAAAAATTTTTTAAAAAAAAAAAAAACCCCTTTCCCCCCAAAAAAAGGGAAAATTTTCCCAAAAAAGGGGGAAAACCCCCAAAAAAAAAATTTTTTTTTAAAAAAAAAAAAAAAAATAAAAAATTTTAAAAAAAAAAAAAATTTTTTTTTTTAAAAAATTTTTTAATTTAAAAATTTTTTTTTTTTTTTTTAAAAAAAATTTTTTTAAATTTTTTAAAACTTTTTAAAAAAAAAAAAAAAAAAAAAATTCCAACCCCAACCTTAAAAAATTTTTTAAAAAAAAACCCAAAACCCCGGATTTGCCCCCCCTTTTTAAAAAAAAAAAAAAACCCAAATTGGTTTTTTAAAAAAAAATTTGGTTTAAAATTTTTTAAAATTTTTTTTTTTTTAAAAAAAATTTTTAAAAAAATTTTTTTTTTTTTTTTAAAAAAAAAAAAAAACCTTTTTAAAAAATATTTTAAAAAAACCAAAAAAATTTTTTTTTTTTCCCCCAAAAAAAAAAATTTTTTTTTTTTTTTGGGGCCCCCCCCAAAAAAAAAAAACCCCCCCAAAAAAATTTCCCCTTTTTTAAAAAAAAAAAAAAAGGAAAAATTTTTAAAAAAATTTTTTTTTTTTTTTTGGGTTTTTTAAAGGGGGGCCCAAAAAAAAAAAACCAAATTTTTTGGGTTTTTTTTTTTTTAAAAAAAAAAAAAATTTTTAAAAAATTTGGGAAAAAAATTTTTTTAAAAATTTTTTTAAAAAAAATTTTTTTTTTTAAATTTTTTTGGGAAAAAAAAAAATTTTTTTAAAAAAATTTTTTTTTAAAAAAAAAAATTTGGTTTTTCCATTTAAAAAAAAAAATTTTTTTTTTAAAAAAAAAAATTTTTTTAAAAATTTTTAAAAAAAATTTTTAAAAACCCCCAAAATTTAAAAAAAAAACGCTTTTAAAAAAAAAAAAAAAAAAACCCCCCAAAAAAATTTTTTTTAAAAAAAAAAAAATTTTTTTTAAAAAAAAAATTTTTTTTTTTTTTAAAATTTTTTTTTTAAGGGAAAAAAAAAAAATTTTTTTTTTTTTAAATTTCCAATTTTTGGGGGGGGGGGGAAAAAATTTTTTCCTTTTTTTTTTTTTTTTTTAAAAAAAATTTTTTTTTAAAAAAAAAATTTTTTTTTTTTTTTTTTAAAAAAAAATTTTGTTCCTTTTTTTTTTTTAAAAATTTTTTTTTAAAATTTTTTTTTTTTTGAAAACCCTTTTTTCCCAAAAAATTTTTTTTTTCCCTTTTTGGGAAAAAAAAAAAGGAAAAAAAAAAAAAATTTTAAAACCCTTTTTTTAAAAAAAAAAAAAAATTTTTTTAAAAAAAAAAAAATAATTTTTTTTTAAGGGAAAAAAAAACTTTTTAAAAAATTTTTTTTTAAAAAAATTTTTTTGGGGGAAAAAAAGGAAAAAAAATAAAACAAATTTTGTTGGGAAAAAAATTTTTTTTTGGAAAAAAAAACAAAAAAACCCCCTTTTTTTTTAAACCCCCCCCCCAAAAAAAATTTTTTGGGGTTTAAAAAAAAGGGCCCCCCCCTTTTTTTTAAAAAAAAACCCCCGGGGGGATTTTTTTTTTTTGGAAAAATTTTAAATTTTTTTAAAAAAAAAAAATTTTTTCCTTTTTCTTTTTTTTAAAAAAAAAATTTTTTAAATTTTTTTTGGGGCCCAAAAAAAAAAAAATTTTTTTAAAAAAATTTTTTTTTAAAAAAAATAAAAAAAAAAAATTGTTTTTTTTTTTGGAATTTTTAAAAAAGGGGGGAATAACCCCAAAAAAAAAAAAAAAAAAAAAAATTTCGAAAATTTTAAAAAAAAAACCAAAAAAAAAACCCCTTTTTAACCCCCTTTTTTCCGGGGGGGGGGTTTTTTTTAACCCCCCTTTTTGGGAAAAAATTTTTTTTCCCAAAAGGGTTTTTTTTTTTTTCCCCTTTTAAAAAAAAAAAAAATTTTTTTTAAATTTTAAAAATTTTTTTAAAAAATTTTTAAAAAAATTTTTTTTTTTGGTTTTTTAAAAAAAATTTTTTTTGGGAAAAAAATTTTTTTTTTATTTTTGGGTTTCCCCAAAAAGGAAAAAAAAAAAAAAAAAATTTTTTTTTTTAAATTAAAAAAAAAAAAAAAATTTTTTAAAAAAATTTTTTTTTTTTTTTTTAAATTTTTTTTAAAAAAAAAAAAAAAAAAAAAAAAAATTTTTAAAATTTTTTTTTTAAAAAATTTTTTTTTTGGTTTTTTGAAAAAGTTTTTTTAAAAAAAATTTTTTTAAAATTTTTCCCCTTTTGGGGGCCCAAAAAAAAATTTTTAAAAAAAGGGGTTTTTAAAAAAATTTTTTTAAAAAAACCAAAAATTTAAAAAGGGGGAAAAAAAAAAAATAATTTTTTTGAAAAACCAAAATTTTTAAAAAAAAATTTTTTTTTTTTCAAAAAAACCAAAAAAAAAAAAATTTAAAAAAATTTTTAAAAAAAAGGGAAAAGGGGGGTTTTTTCCCCCCTTTTTTTTTAAAAAAAAAAAAAAAAAAAAAAAAAAATTTTTTTTTTTAAAAAAAAAAAAAATTTTTTGGGGAAATTTTTTTCCGGAAAAAAACCGGGAATTTTTGGGGTTTAAAAAAAAAGGAAAAATTTTTTTTTTTTTTTTTAAAAATTTTTTAAAACCCCAAAAAAAAAATTTTAAAAAAAAAAACCCCAAAAAAATTTTTTTTAAAAAATTAAACCCCAAAAAAAAGGGGGATAAATAAAAATTTTTTGGGGGTTTTTTTTTAAAAAAAAAAAAACTTAAAAAAAACAAAACCAAAAAAAAAAAATTAAAAATAAAAATTTTTTAAAAAAAAAAAAATTTTTTAAAAAATTAAAAGGGGGGGTTTTTTTAAAAAATTTTTTTTTTTCCCCCGGAAAAAATTTTTTTTAAAAAAAAAAATTTTTTTTAAAAATAAAAAATTTTAGGGAAAAAATTTTTTTTAAAAAAAAAATTTTTAAAAAAATTTTTTTTTTTTTTTTAAAAAAAAAAAATTTTTCCCCAAAAAAATTTTTTTTTAAAAAAGGAAAAAAAAAAAAAAACCAATTTGGAAAAAAAAAAAAAAATTTTTAAAAAAATTACCCCAAAAAAGGGGGTTTGGGGGGCCCCAAAAAAAAATTTTTTTTAAAAAATTTCAAATTTTTTTTAAAAAAAAAAAAAAAAAATTTTTTTTTTTAAAAATTTTAAAAAAAAAAATTTTTTTTTTAAAAAAAAGTTTAAAAATTTTGGGCAATAAAAAACCAAAAAAAAAAAATTTTGGTTTTTAAAAAAATTTTTTAAAAAATTTTTTTTTTAAAAAAAAAGGGTTTTTTTTCCCGGGAAAAAAAACCCCCCCAAAAAAAAAACCCAAAGGGGAAAAAAAAAAAAAAACCCTTTTTAAAAAAATTTTTTTGGGGGAAAAAAAAAAAATTTTTAAAAAAAAAAGGTTTTTTTTTTTAAAAAAAAAAAAAATTTTTTTTGGGGGAAAAAAAAAATTGGGGTTTTAAAAAAAAAAAAAAAAATTTTTTCCCAAAAAAAAAAATTTTTTTTTTTTTTGGGGAAAAAGGGGGGGAAAAAAAAAAAGGAAAAAAGGAAAATTTTTTGGGTTTTTAAAAAAAAAAAGGAAACAAGGGTTTTTTTTTTTTAAAAAATTTTTCATAAAGTGTTTATAAAACCATTTGTAATCAACATGTTCATGATTTCACATTTTGTTTAGCAAATTCAAACAGTATCCATTCCTAATACCTTTCACTTTATTTCCCTTTTGCTTTTAAAATCACTGCTGTTGCTCTCTGCCACCATAGTATTGAATGAGACCTATATACACTTTTCACACTAGGATGAAATACAATCTTTCTGCTTTTTGTTAATTTGTAAACACCCACTAATTGTTTCAGAAACATTCCTACCACCAAAAAATTATTGTTATTACAGCTATTAATAATATTGCCAGTATAAAGCTGTATAAATCTATATATTTATAACCAACACGTATTATATATAATTTATTCACAAACCGTTAAAAATATCCATGCCATGAGCATTGCTCTCATAGTGTGTTTGGTCAAAAGCATGTACAAGTGTTTATGAAAGGACCTTGCCTCTTGCCTAAACTGGCTCTTGAATGTATATTTATTTTTCAAGTGCAAGGATATTTAGCATATTCTGCAAGAAAACCTTATTAATGCCCTTATATTTTTAGACTTGTTTATAAATACACCCTACATTAAAAAGAACTTTTATTTAGAGGCAGACCTGAATTCATAAATTATTTGCTGGTCTTTAAAAGCTGCTTTTATATTTACCACGTTTAAATTCAAGAATTTGTAATTTGTTTGTTCCCTACTATTCTAGAACTAACTTACCCTATTATGCACCTGTAAGTAATATATAATATATATGGCTATATAATACTTATTCTTCTGATCTCGATCTGTTTGGATTTTTTAATGTTTTTTGGCATAAGCTATTTATTGTCATCACTGCTTAGGTTTGTTAATATTGAATTGTCAACTAGTTTTATAGTACAATTGTTATAACTAGAATCTACATTTTCCGTGACAAGCGTGTCAAGGTTCTATCTACAATATTGGAATATTATCTATTATAAATATTGTAGATAGTACCTTGAACAATATTGACGGGGTTTTGTCACAGGAAAATGTAGATTTTAGTTATGACACCGGCCGCTTAAGCCTAAGATTGCAATTGTTATGTTTTAAATTTATTAATCATTAGAATTTTATTTTTGTTAATCATGTTGATTTGGATTGTTGTTAATTTTATTGTTTATATATCATGAAATAGTGAAAATCAACAGAAAATTTTATATGAACTATGGACACATATTGCATGCTTTACTTTAATTTTAACAGATTATTATGTTTAAATGTTGTCATCTAATTGGCGCAAGCTGTTTGACAGCATTGTTAATAAGTAAATAAAAATCAATAACAGCTAAAGCTTGGCTCCTTTTGCGCTAAACAAGAAATAATTAACAAGGACTGTTACACAGACCTAAAACATCACCGTCATTTACATCTTTGAAGAATACTTACAAGGAAAAATACTTTTACTGTATTTTATATTTTATTATGTGTATTTAAAATAGAAAAAATAAACCCTTATCTCTCTTCTCTGGTCACAAATGATGTTTCTCCTCGCTGATTATGATTTATTTACAAAATGGTTTTTTTTACAGATAAAGGTTATAGTAAAGAAGTTTCTAATTTTAAGGGATTAGCACTATTAGTCATCCGTTATTATATACAACACTCTTACCATGAACTCCTTCTTTTGTGCAACTACGATTTACCAATTATTATTTCATCTATGAATGGCCGAAACACCACATATCTAAATTCAACTTTTGTATGAGCAGCTCCATCACCAGGGAAAATGTATGAATCTTCCAGGTTTTGGATATCAAACAATGTAATGCACAACCAACATTGGAAACAACCTAAAAAATGAAGAAAACCTAGTACAGTACTAGTTTGCTAGCATTTATAATTTTTACTCCTAAATGTAGTTTTATCCTGGCTTAAAAGAGGGTCAAGAGCACAAAAAACATGAAAATGACAAAATTATGCTGAAAAATGTTTTAAAAGTTATTTTTTTCCACTGTCAAATAAAAATCTGGTTTTTCAAATTTATGGTAAAAAACAAGTTTTCTGTTCTTGAATTCTTAACAGATATAAACTCAAACTCTTGTTTCAACCAAAAACACTTGTTTTTTACCAAAAATTCGAAAAACTAGATTTTCATCTCACAGTGGTAAAACCAATTTTTTAAAAATCTATATTTTTCAACTTTTTTCATTTTAAATGTTTTTTATGCTCTTGAACACTTTTTCCACAAAAAAATCGCATTTTCAGAAGTAGCAAGAAAGTGCACAACTTAATTACCATAATTTGCTTAGATTGGAATCACAAATTTCTCCAATAATTCCAACACTAACCTCCAGTCTAGATCATCTTCCAATTTCACTCCAAGAAAGTCGGCCACTTTAGTCATGGTTTTTTATTTCTCATTTTATAAAGGTTCAAGAAATTTTTAAATTGTTTTTTTCTTTGCTTAAATGCCATCGATAGTGCTTTTTAAGACTCATTTCAATTTATTGGCCAAAAACTATTGAGCTAAACTATTTATTTTGATAAAAGTCTATTGATATAATGGTAACATTATCTACAAAAACAGATTTCTATCTGAGACTATAGAGGAACAAACAAAGGATAACGTTGGGACTTAAACATTTTATACCAGATTGAAAAAAATGCAGATAATTTGTAATGTTTAATTTGTGTTTATATAAATACATAGAGCATTCCTTTTCTATACTACCACGGCAAACAACATAAAAATATCAGCTTATAGGCTATAAGTTTAATAACACTTCTAAGGAATAGTCTGCCTTAGTTTGTAACAATGATTACATTCGCTCATTTAGGGGAGAGTGTGGCAGTTTCATACGGGGGCACTTTCATACAGTTTCAATTTTCAGCCACCTAGAGCAGTAGGAAATAAAAACTCCACCACTACATGTTGCATATTATAAATATTAGTTCCTGTAAAATTTTCCACGTTCCAGTTACTTGATCTTATTGAAGATTTTCCAGTGGGTGGATCTTATTGAAGATTTTCAGATTTCTGAGAAAAAAGTATTCATTATTGCTGTTTGAAAAGTGAGGTAAAAGCACTTATTGATACATTTTTCTGTTCTACAACGAAGTAATGTACTTGTTAACACTTTAATGTAGGTGTCTGCCTTGTGGCTGATCTGTATTCTAACCTAAAATAGAAGCACAAGGTAAGTTTTAAATGTGGTACCATTGGGCACTTTCATACATCTAACATGGGGCAGTTTAATACAGTAGGGCAGTTATACAAAAACATTTATGTACCTACATTGACTTTTTTCAACAAAAAATATGTAATGTAATATTATACTTTGATTTTCGACACTTTGTATTGATGTTAAAAAGACAACATTTACAAAAATCAAACACAGTATTCCTAGAATATACTTTTTATCACACTGTGATAATAGGTAAAAAAATACTAAACTGATAAATCAGATTTAAAAAAGTTAAAGGTGCTTTTTTTTATAGTGATGAAAAGTATAGTTCATTACTTGTCTCAAAAGATGTTTCGGCGTGGATCACATTATCCATGCTCGGCTTCGCCTCGAGTGGAGTGAGCAACCTTGTTTTGAGTGATGATGAACCCAATATAGAGTTGTTAATCCAACTGTTAAAAATCTAGATTTAAATGATTTTGTTTTGGTAAATTTTGATACAAATAAACAACTAAGTATTTTGTCTATAGAATTGAAAACAAAGTTGGATTTACAGATTTTAATATAAACTTTATGTGATCCAAAGACAAATGTAAGTTTGTTTTCCCAGTAATCAAAACATGACAAATCATTAAAAGATATTTGTGCCAAATTATCTCAACATAAGCTGATTAGGGGAACCAAACGTGCATTGGGAGGACTGACATTTTAAGTTAATTTTTCAGATTATAATTTAGGTTAAGAATTCTTTACTTGTAGGACTAGCCTACACTTGTTTGTTTGTAGACATAGTCCAGTTAATTTTATATTGTCTAAATACAAAGGTAAACCATATTTCTCGTAATTATACACTTTCTTGCCTTTTCTGAAAATACAGTTTTATGCTGAAAAAGTGGTGAAATATGAGTTTATATCTCTTTAGGACTTTGATTTCATCCGCGGAAAACTCCTTTTTACCGAAAAATCGAAAACTAGTCTTTTATCTGATAGTGAAAAAAAACAAACTTTTTTAAAGATCGTTACATTTCGACAACTATTTTTTTCATTTCTCGTGTTTTTGTTATGTTGAACACAAATATATAACTGGTTTTGTAGTAAAATATTTTTTTCAGGTCGAAAAATGCATTTTTTACTGACAAACCAAACATAACCTAACTTATCCTAATAGTCTATTTTCTTAACAAAATTCGTAATTTGCGTTAAATTAATGTTTGGCCTCTGTGACGGCGTGCTGGCCGTCACTCCGGCGGGAATATAGGTGAATTCGGTTTTTGTGATTAATAGTTATATATAATGATCGCGTAATGGCCACTAATCACGATTCGCCCGATAGTATTTATCCGTTATTTCTCAAGAAATATTTGTAATAGACCAAAAATAGTTTTCAAATTTGTATTTCAGCGCAAAAAACACATAAAAAATTATTAAAATACCATTTAAATTAACGGAGATATGACAAAAATACTAAAAGTTGTGACATAGGTTTATTAGAATTTTCGATAAAATATGTTATTTTCACGGAATAAAAACCATATCTTGTGAAAATACAGCCAATTTTAGACCCTTTTCAAGCAAAATGTTCCAAATTTGTTTGGTGGCAAGAAACTGCATAAATACTATTTTCTCTTTGTTAATCATTTGTATGAAAGTACCCCAGTCCTGTATGAAACTACCTCTACCAGGGGCACTTTCATACAATTTGCTAGACTATACACAATGATTTTTAGTGTGTCAATTATTAAACTTTTTGGTCATACAAAATATGAATACAATATAGCAATAACAACTTTTTTCAATTTTTTTTAAAGATAGGCTATGACAAATTTGTATGAAACTAACCCGCTTTCCCCTAGTCTCATCACACTCAATTCGAAATCCGTATTCACCCAAATCTTAACGATCGGCGTCTTAAGAATAAATAAATGTGATTTAATAAACTAATAAATAGTGATTTAAAAACACAATAAGTTTTCTTTGGAAATTCCAGGTACTTTTAGTTACCTTGTTGGCAAGTTTTTGATTTAAATGATCCGTAATAGAGACTTTTAACTTTTTGTCAAATACTGATGGAGGTGTTCTTACAACGTCTTTAAATTCCGATAGTATAAACATAATGCAATTATTTTACTGATAAATCTAAAGTTATATTTTCAAACATAGGACAGGTTTTACCCATTAAAACATCAACAGTAAATTGCCTAAGCTTGTAGTAAACTAATAAATACTAGATAACCAATAAAAATACTTGACAATTAAGCACAGTATAACAAAACAACTGAATTGAATTGAAATATTCCTGACAGTACTTTAAATTTAAATACAGTTATTGACATAGTAACAGCAGCAACGCCATAAAAACAACAAACACAACAAACTTTTGTTTTTAGGTTACCGGGAACGGTTGTAACATATTCGTTGGTATACATAATACATCGTGTAGCAGAAGGATTCAAGCTAATAGCCTTGATTATATACTCCTACAATAGATATCCCATTTGTGTATAAAATCAATGCTAATAGTCTTTTCTCATTTCTTGTTCTTTTCCCTTTATCCATCCAAGCTAAAAATTGAATCGTTGCTACAGGGTCGGCTGTTTTGTACTGTGATTCGGGCATCGGCATTAGATAATAGATATTAGTCAGTGTTGGAAAACTATTATTATTAGTGATAGTATTGAAGTAATCTGTTATTTAAACCTAGGAGGAGGAGGAAAAAGGAAATGAACATAATTTATTGCTGAATTATTAGTACAAATTTAGTAATATTGACTTAATCGTAAGAATGTTAAGACCGAAGATTTTAACCCAAGTGCTAAGCCAAGCTAACACAGGTGGTGTTGAAAATACACTGTAAGTTACAGAGCAATTCGTATTCCCCTCATATTTTTAACCCTAATGGTGGTGACTAATACATTGACGACAGCCAAGGTTTATTTATTTAAATTCCAACGGTTACACCATTTTGTTAAAACAATACAATATCAATATGGCAAAATTAAGCTATTACAAAGTATACAAAAATACACACATAAGAGTATATATGGCCATATTGATAACATAGGTTGCAATTATGTAGGTTAGGCTAGTGGTTTATGTTAGGGAGTATCATTAGGCTTTGATAAGCTGGTCTCTATTGTTCAGATATTTTCATAATAACCATTTTAAAAATATAACAAATACTTCTCACTTAACTAAATTGACCTAACCCACTCTTATAAAACATAGGTAGCTTAATCTTATCCAAACCTGTGCTTAACTGGTGTCACTTTTTTATGTAGCACATTATGAATTTTTAATTTGTTTTCTTGCTCAAAATACTCATATAATGGGCTAATTTTGAAAGTACTTAAAAATATTTGGATAAAGTTTTGTTTGTAGAGAAAAGATTGAGTAATGTTAGGTTTGTGTTTTTTTTTAGGTAAGGTAGCTTACATTCTAGGTACATAAGAAAAAGCGGAACAATTTTTCGTTCCTAAATCTATTGTTGTGGGTACTCAAATCAAGAGTACTGATCAAGAATATGGCAAGGGTTTGGTAATTATTTGACTTTCTCAATATTGTGAAACATATACAAAATGTTGTCGGTAATTATGCACTTTCTTGCCACCAAACAAATTTGGAACATTTAGCTTGAAATGGGTCTAGAATTGGCTGTATTTTCACGAGATATGCTTTTTATTCCGCGGAAATAACGTATCTTACCGATAAATTCGAAAAAACCACTTATAGTATTTTTGTCATATTTCCGTTAATTTAAATGGTATTTTAGTCAATTTTTTTATTTTGATGTGTTTTTTTGCGCTGAATACAAAGTTGAAAACTATTCTGGTCTATTACAAATATTTCTCGAGAAATAATGGAAAAACTACTGTCGCGGCGGATCGCGATTAGCGGCCATTACGCAATCATTATTAAACAACAACTATTAATCACAAAAACCGAATTCTCATACATTCCTCCCAGGAGTGACGCCGGCAGGCCGTCACGGAGGCCAAACGCCCGAATTTAACGCAAATTACGAATTTTTGTTGAGAAAATAGACAATTAGGATAAGTTAGGTTATGTCAACAAAAATGCATTTTTCGACCTGAAAAAATAATTTACTACAAAACCAGTTATAATATTTGTGTTCAGCATAAAAAAACACGAGAAATGAAAAAAATTTGTCGAAAAAAAACCATTTTTAAAAAATTGGTTTTTTCATTATTAATAAAAACTAGTTTTTTGATTTTTCGGTAAAAAAACGAGTTTTACCCGGATGAAATCAAACTCCTCAAGAGATATAAACTCATTTTTCACACTTTATTAACAGAAATCGTATTTTCAGAGTGCAAAGAAAGTGCATAATTACCAATGTTGTCTTTCTTTTAGTGTGGCTTACTTGTTACTTTTCCTTAGCAGGTCTACATGTTCCTTTCACTTGGACTTGGAACCTTTACTTTTTATCAGTTCCTAACAATGATTTCTGTAGACAGTAAGTTATCGGAACAACAAAGATTAAACAAACGTATGTAATTAAACTAAGCATTGTATTTATATATTCTGTTCTGTATTAACATTGCAAAATATAGGCCTATATTTATGCAATAAAGTATTCAAATTATTAACCATATAAAAAAAATATTTTCAACATTACTTCATTAAGAATAAATGAATTAAGAAATTCAAACATAGGTAACCCAAGTTAATGGTTAGAAGTGGTACTTTAAAAAATCATATAGGAACAAAAATACATTTCAGATATCTAAATAAAATATTACCACATTCATTACAAAAAAAAGATCCAAATTATTAAACATGAAAAACAGTATCATTTACTTCAATAAGAAATTAAACAACAGGTAATACAAGTTAGATAATGGTAAGAAATACTTCTAAGTAAGTCATGTAAGACCAGAATTACATTGAGACAATAGTAGCCCTCAAATAATTGTTCAAAAAGCACGGGAAATGAAAGAAAACAATCGTGTAGGTCTAGAATCGATCGACGCTCCGCCTGTACCTGTTTAGATCTGAAAATAGGTCCTATATTCGAGACCTATTATAAGCTCGGACCGATAACAGGTGTACCTTTTTCTTATGTTAACTGTGAAAAAGTAACAGTTGCAAGACTTGTTACCCATCTCTACTTTCTTGCAATTTTCATAGTTTTCCATTGAAAAAAAATTATTTTCATATTCTAGGCCTGTTTTGATATTTTTATAATTTGTACACATTGTAATATAGGATAGAATCAAGTTGGTGTTAAAACTTTTGTGTGGTTAGTGTTCATAATTATGAAAAACAATTATTATCTCCATATACTACACATATTTGATTTTTATATTTACATACCCTATAAATACAGGGGAGATACGTTAAGTGAGGCACCGTGGTGTGTCACAGCGGGTACAAATTAGTTGACACCCCAGCCTGGCGCGCAGTACTGACTGCTGAGCATTAATGTTTGATTGAAAACTATGATACCTTATAACTTAAGGTAGCTTACATTATGTTTCTTTGATTTATATATTTAAATTGTTCAATAATTTCATATTTACATTAACTACTCCAAATTAGACAAATATATTACATTTAAAAATACCTCTCATAAATATCGAGCCAACTCAGATGAACATAAATCACTTCCATCATCCGTACACAAAAACTCATTAAAACTAAATGTATACAGCAAATCTATTGAAACTATGATTGCTAATGGGTAGGCTCACCCTACCTAGTGAGCATTATGTGAAACATGTAGTTAAATAGTGCTACACAAACCCGGTAACACTAGGGTAAACAACACTAGGGTAAACGTAGGATATTGTTAACCCATAAACTGGCTGCAACTAAAAAGCCTCCATTGGCAAGCCATTTTTTGAAATTTTGCAAGGTTTTTTTTTAAATAGTATATTATCTGACTAAATTCTTTTTAGGAAAACAAGTAGCCTACTTTATGATAAAATAGCTTTCATAATCTTCATGCATTTAACATTTTTTTGTTATTCTAGTAAATGATAGAATTTAGTATTTAGCATATTGGGGAAAGATATGGAAATGCCAAACACACCATGCCAAGAAAACAATGAAAAATTAAATAAGTACAAATTCCAAAAATAGCAAAAATTTGATCAAGTTTCATCAAATAATACTTAGCAGAACAATATATAGCCTTTAACTCTTTTAATACTGAAACTATTTTATTTCAGTTCATGGCAGCCCTCTTGGTTATGAGGGGCTACATTAATGAAAGCATTAAAAATGTTCCCCCCCTGAAGGGGACTGGGGTGCAACTCAAAATTTATAAATAGTAACCCCCACGTGTGACCCCTCTGATAAAAGATCTTGGTAAAACGAGAAAGTTAATATAAAGAAAAATTAAATCAGACCACTGAAAACAAAATGGTGGCCATGTAAATGAAATGGCTGAAAAGAAACTTGCAACCCCCCTCTAACTTTTTTAATAATGAAAATATTTTATTTCAGTTTGTGGAAACCTTCTTGGGCTACATTAATGAAAGCATTTTGAAAATGTTCCTCTGAAGGGGAGTGGGGGGCAACTCAAAATGTTTAAATAGCAATCCAAACCATATAACCCCTCTGATAAAAGAACATGTTGAGAAGAGAAAGTTATTATTATTATTATAAAGAAAAGTGAAATCTGACCAAACAAAACAAAATGGTTATCATGTAAAAGAAATGGCCGAAAAGTGATTTACATCTCCCTGTAATGTTTTACTACTAAAGGGGTTTGATTTCAGTTGTAGCAATATTTTTGCGTAATTAAAGGTTCGGTTACTCAATATTAAGATTTGTAAAATGCCGTTTTAGGAAGGAGAGAATGAGAAAGCCCCTAAAATTAGAAAAAAATCATCTTATGATACCTCACTCATTTACAGATTTAGTTTAGACTAGAAGCTGTCATTCATGAAATATTTTTGACCATCATTTCCAAAATGGCAGCTCAAAAAGATAAGTAGTTAAAAATTATGTGGAGAAACGTTGAATATACCCTTAATATTATTAATAATCTTGTCCTCAATGGTTTTATTAAGTTTTACTTAATAAGTAGAAGCTAACATTGGGTTTCCCAGATGTTTATCTACTTTCCTTTTGAGTTCTTATCTTTGGAAAGGGAGGGGCCAATGTTCACTTATCACGACTAAATAGTCCAGTTTATGTCTTTTGGTGTTTAATCGTGTATTTTGTCAACATACTTTTTTATATTATCTTTGCGGATTATTTTTTCTGTTACTCTTCCATTAGAGAAAAATGCTGTTTACATTGAATGAAAGAGTTGAAATAGTAAACTTACTTTTATTTGGCCAGATTAGAACTTACTTGGCCAGAATCTGACTAAACTCCCTGGCAGTACCTTGATATGAACAATATACATTGTCTATTATCTATTGTCTTATCAGGTACTGCCAAGGATTTTAGTCAGATTCGTCCCGAACATCCAGTTTCAAGAACTGATGTGGCTAACTTGATTGACCAAATTTCAGCGCACTGGGAATGTCATAGATCAGGCCAGTCTGAGGTAGAAGAAGTAGCAGAAGAAGGTGTTTTAGTGCAATACAATGTGAATCCTCAGCAGTCAGTAAGAGCTGTGGCACGAATCCACAATTTAACAAGATGGTCAGTACAAGACTGAAAAAATATGAATTTCATCCGTACAAAATACAGCTTGTATAAGACCTTATAGAAGGTGACTTTGATAGAAGGCTTTAGTTTTGTGAGGTGATTACGTACACAATAATTAATGAAAACATAACTTCATTCAATATTATGTTCACAGACAAGACCTATTTTACTTTACATTTAGCAGTTAACAGACATAACAGTCGATACTAGTCCCAACAAAACCCACAATGGTACAGAGAGAGCCATACAACATCCTCAACAGTTAAACTTATGGGCAGGAATATTAGGCAATCAAATAATTGGACCCTTCTTGAATAGTGGTAATTTTGTTTGAAACTTATTTGTTTGAAACATTTACCTTTATTTGTTGCAAAATCAAATAGCTCCAGCAGTAAACCACGTAGTTGCAACAACATTCAACTCTGATGGAAATGCAACATTCGATAGAAACCACATAGTGTATCAACAAGATGGGACACCACCACACTATCGGTTAAAAGTTAGAGTTTACTTACATGAAGAGTTCTCTAATCGGTAGATAGGCCATAGGGTTGCAATTAAAATGGCCAGCTCGATCCCCTGATTTGAATCTATTGGACTTTTTCTCTGGGACCATTTAAAATATGTTGTTTATTCCACTAAGCCAGCGTCATTACAATATCTAACAAACAGAATTCTAGAATAATCTCTCCAGAAACATTGCAAACGTCACAGATGCATTTGTACATCTGTATTATTGCAAAGAAACTCAAGGGGTACAATTCCAGCATTTGATTTAAGGTAATATACTCATTGAAAACGTTATTTCTAATCAATGTCCGATTTATTTGTTCTACCAAAACCTTCACTAATACAAATAATTTAATCCATTTTTCTAAGTCCTGTACCTTTGTTTCTGTTTGTTTTTGTTGAAAATTGCCATTTTAATATGGATGTATTTAATCCATTTTTACTTCAAGAAGGAATATTTCAGCTACTTACTCTTCGAGCTGTCTAAGGGCACCCAAAAAATGTTAGTGAATTTTTATTTCTTGTACTACTTAGACCTTCAAAATAAGGTATTGCATGATAATGTTAATAAAACTACAGCCATGGGGTGCCCCAACCCACCCCCTCAAAAAGACTTCAAATATATAATTATTGAGTAAAGGTAGCTTTGGTCACAAAATATCTACAAATATTGCCTCAGGTATATATTGACTATTTTTTACATGAAAAACGTCACAGAAGGTTAATTTTGAGCCACTTCCCTTTATTATTTTGTTTTGGATGGTCCGATTTCACTTTTCTTTATGTTAACTTTCTCGTCTTACCAAGCTCTTTTATCAGAGGGGTCACAAGGTAGGGATTGCTATTTAAAAATTTTGAGTTGCCCCCACCCTCCCAGTCCCCTTCAGGGGGGAAATTTTAATATGCTTTCATTAATGTAGCCCCTCATACTCTAAAAGGTTGCCACAAACTGAAATAAAATATTTTCCGTATTAAAAAAGTTAAAGGGGGGTGCAAGTTACTTTTCAGCTACTCTGTATATATTTTTTTCTTATATAGAATTTTTTTTCTTATTCGCCAGAGTAGCACGTTTTTCTTAAAAATCTATATTACCTTGAAAACATTTAATAAATGATTGGATACATTTTTTAGTGTTTGATTCAGTTTTATATTATATCAGTTCCTTAGTATAACAATCCCTATCCATTTAAAATCTATTCATAAAATCCAAATTTTAATCGAAATATAAATATGAAGTTTAAAATACACACAGCAAACCTCAAGTAGCCTACTGATTACGTAAATAAATAACACAACTTTGACAAAAACAAACTCAAATTACATCTAAGAAATATAGATAAACCTTTATCGCACTCATTTCACTAAATATTATTTACAAACAAAGTTATTTTAATTCAATAAAAACGATTCAAAAAAAATAAACTTAATAATGTACTGGTAATGGTCAAATTGAAAAATGAACTACAAAATACTGCTTCTCATCACTTTTTAATCATAGTGAAATGTAATTAGGTATTTGTATATCGATAGATTGATATATTGACTATCGTACAATACCGATGTATCGGTTATAAAACATAATCGTTATGTTATAAAGCAACTAGCTCGTGGCAGTGTTTGACCGTCACTACATCTAGAGGATGAAATTAAAAACATTTAGTAACAAAACAAAGCACACAATGCAATGACAAGCTCACCTCGTCAGTGTACCGCTAGGCCTACGCAGGACATGACGAGTTATCTCGTCAGTGATAGGTCATGACGAGTTATCTCGTAGGATAGGGTTAAGGCGCCACTTATAAGACCGCACCAAAGATACGAATGCACAGGTCATTCATTGCAAGTTAAGATAGCATTTGAAGGTGGCCTCGGTGGATATAAAGAAGTCCAGATCATCTGGAACTGAGTGAGCACGGTGTTGGATCTGAAGAATAGATCTGTCGGCACTGGTGGTGCAGCGCTTTAACACAGCTACTTGGGGATAAAGTGCTGTGGAGATTATAGGCGATAGCTTGGATGTTCATTCCTCTAATACCGACATGGCGTCTGCTGAATGGTTGCCATCGGCATGGACACTACTAGAGAAGTGTTGGCACTGGTGGCGCAGTGCTGTAACCCAGCTACATGGGGACAAAGTGTTTGGGAGATTGTAGGCGATAGGTTGGATGCTCGGTCCTCTTAATACCGACATAGCGTCCACTTGATGGTTGCTATCGGCGTGGACACTACTAGAGAAGTCTGGGGTTTTCCAGGTTGGTGTGGTAATCATTGTGAGGATGTTGTGTGGGGGAGATAACTGAGTATCAGGCTTGTCAATTAGCTGAAAATCAGACCAGCACTACGTGGTTCGGATTCCACGTAAAGCTGTAAGTCCCTTAGTTGCCCTGGCTGTTGGTCTATTAATAAATTGCCCTTTCTGAGGAACAGTTGAACTCAGTTAGTAACCCGACTACAGTCATCCACACTCATCCTAGACTCATATAACCATTCATATTCGCCTTAAAATACGCACAACATTGTGTCGGCGTCTCATATGTAAGAATGTAAGAAGTCTGAGATGTCCCATGTTGGGTGGTAATCATTGTATGGATGTTGTGTGGGGGATATAACTGAGAACGGTATCAGGCTAGTCAATTAACTGTAAATCAGACCAACAGTACATGGTTGGGATTCCACATAAAGCTGTAGGTCACTTAGTTGCCCTGGCTGTTGGGATATTAATAAATTGCCCTTTCTGAGGAACAGTCGAACTCAGTTAGTAACCAGACTACACTCATATCATAATTCATATTCACCTTAAAACATGCACAACGTTGTGTCAGCGTCTCATAGGGCTGTTTTGTACATAGTGAGTCGGCACAACAGTTCTTGCATAGAGTTTCCTTGACCTGTTTCTGAATGATGTTCTAAAAGTGATTCTCTTGAGTAGGTTGGAACAGTCTAGTATGGAGTTAATGAGGCGATGCTGGAACAAGATATCTTGGGTGTGTATTAGTGTTAAACATTTTGTGCGATTAATGTACATGTAAAATTGGTAAAAATGCGCAGTGACATTTTTTCTAGTCCTAAAACCATGGTTTTGTGACTATTCTTTGTAATTTGACGTGGTTTTGAACTTTTGGACAGTAAAACTATAATATCCCAGTTAGTTTAGCTTTTTTTCAAACTTTAAGGCCTAAAATTAATTACAGTACAAGTAAACGTCACACAACACAAATTTTTTACAATATAAGCACAAAATGCACAAATATACTACAATACAAGCACAAAATGCACAAATATTATGGTGATCGATTTCGATGAACCACGCTCACCTTCCTCAGACCAGAGGGATTCACAAAGGATTCACAATTATAACACACGTCCTTCAATTGGATTCTTTACCACATCCTCCTGTTGGTCTAAGTCTTGGTGAGTAGCACATAATCGTGAAGTAGGAGCGAAGAGTAAAGTTTCGCCAGTACTTCAAAACCCAAAAGAAGAGGAAAGCAACAATTTACTATTGCGAAAATTGCACAGATAACAGTAAAATCAAATTTAGACTTTGTGTAGTTCTATGTTTTGCAAATTGGCATAACGAGTTCCATATATTTTCTATTCATTACCATTTTAACAAGTATTTTAAATGGACTAGGCTTTTATTACAGTATGGAAAATAAACAGAGCAGTTTTATAATAGTTATCAGTATAAATATGTAAAACATAGAAAACAAATTTTTCTTGATTGTCACATATATGTGACATTTGGTCCAGAGCTTGTTATAACAACTATGTGGACTGATGTCACGCATTTGTAAAAAAATGCCTGAAACATAAAAAATTGTTTTTGAAAGTAAATTACACATTGTTTAGCGACATTTTTATAGAAATGAATTATATATTTTAAACAAATTTTCTATAATTGGTTCCAGTTATTACGGAATGGAAGCGGCAAACTTATTCTTGTCATTATGACTAATTTTCCCAAGATCTTAATACACCTAACCTAACCCACCCACCCACCCATACATGTACAGTGATATTGACCGACCCACCCATGCATACACGTACAGTGATATTGACCCACCCACCCGCCCATACACGTGCAGTGATATTGACCCCCGCCCACCCATACACATACAGTGATATTGACCCACCCACCCACCCATACACGTGCAGTGATATTGACCCACCCGCCCACCCATACACATACAGTGATATTGACCCACCCACCCCACCCATACACGTGCAGTGATATTGAATTTATTCAAACCATAGCAAAGAGACGTACGATGGGCCTGAAACAACCCCTACCTATACACGTACAGTGGTGTTTCATAGTTTCAACGAGCTACGAACTAGTTCCTCAAGCTTGAAGACGTTCCTGAAAATCCTACAACAGCACGAGAAGAAGCAATGGCATCTTCTGGTTCCAAGCAAGGTTTTATGCGCTGCAATTGTAAACAGAAATGTAACCCACCCGTACACGTACACTGGTACTAACCACCCACCCACCCGTACACATACAGTGGTATTGACCCACACCCCGCCCACCCATACACGTACGGTGGTATTGACTCACCCAACCACCCATACACGTACAGTGATATTGACCCAACCGCCCACCCATACACGTACAGTGATATTTATATACCACTATACATGTGAGGTGATTGGGTAGGTCGCTACCACTGTACGTGTAGGGGTGGGTGGGTGTGTGTGCGTGCGCGTGTGTGTGTGTGAAAAAGCGAAATTTCTTGTTTTATAGTGGTCCACTATAAAACCCAATGCATCACACATACGTGACGTTCGGTAGTGAACGTGTAAATATGGATTTCAAATGAGTGTAGATAAGTGAGTTTAGTCCTTGTTACAATCTAAGGCCGACTATTCCTTAGGAAGTGTTATTAATTAATAGCCCAATGAAAAATGAACAGCTGGTGGTTATCAGCTGATTCCTTTTAAAATTATGTATGACTCTGATTGGGATCGAAGTAAGAACCTTTGGCTTATGAAGCTAAAATTTAATCAACTACGTTACCGTCAAATTAGTTTGAATACAATGTATATAAATAGTCAAAAGTAAACATATTATTATTTTTTTTTAATTAATTGTATTAACGATTGTAGAACTATCTTTAGTAACTAATCTTTCGTTCCTTTAAGTTCTTGCCCATACATTCATTTTCGACAACCGCCTCATTATAGCAATCTTAACTGTTGATGATAAAACAAATTAGTCAATACAGATATGTTTTCATTATCATTACTAATATTTATTTAAATAACTCAATATGAAATTCTTAGGTTGCTGAATCATGAAGGAACCCTGCTTGCTTTATAGTGGTTATGGAGACAGAGATGCAACTGTGATAGCAGCAATTGCCAAGCAATATATGTCTGCATACGAGAAGAACGGGAGAAATGCTCTCAAAGAAGACAAATTGCAGTTGGTTTTGATGGAATGCTCAGTAAGATATTTCTGTTTTTATTATTGGGTACAGAAAAATATGTGTGAAAAGTATGAAGCACGAAACACACACTCTTTCTCTCTCTCGCCTATATATGTTGTTATGTAAGCTAATTGACAAATATCTTTCGTTGAAGGGCATGGGAAGCCATCAAAGTATGTTTTTCGGCTATAAGAATAATGTGGAGAGAGATTCAAATGAATCATAAAGTAACAACTGTTCAAATGTAAATAATGATATCTATGCAATTATAACGGCTGTTAGATTGTAAATAATGGTGTCTGTTATATTGAAGAGGTTATATATTTCATAATATTCAATCACTGAAGGCTTTAAGCATGGTTTTATTTATGAATGGACTTGAAGGTTTCAGTGGTAATCTAATTCAGTTATTTAATTTATCTTCACCTGTCTTGTTACAAAAACAAATTTTATTTATTTTTTATTTATTTATTCTTAAGACGCCGATCGTCAAAATATGGGCGAATATGGATTTCGAATGAGTGTAGATGAACGAGTGTATTCATTGTTACTATCTGTTTTTGACTTAGCTCAGATAGGACTATTTATTAATATCCCAATAGCCAGGGCAACTATGGGACCTACAGCTTTACGTGGAATCCGAACCACATAGTGTCGGTCTGATTTTCAGCTAACTGACAAGTCTGACACTCAGTTCTCTTCCCTACACAACATCTGAACCTTGACTACCATCCAACATGGACACCCTAGACTTCTCTAGTAGTGTCCACGTCGATGGCAACTATTGAGCGAACGCTGTGTCGGTCTTAAGAGGACCGAGCATGGAACCTATCGCCTACAATCTCCCAAACACTTTGTCCCCAAGTAGCTGGGTTACACCACTACGCCATCAGTAAAATGTAATGAACACGTTTGAAATAGGCTAAGTAATAAATTACCATTAGGTGTTTATACGTTAGGCCCATGAATAGGATAGTGTGAATAAATTTAATATTATGATTTTTTTACCTACTAATATATTTAGTCAAAAGTCACAGGCCGAAAGGAGGACACGCAAAGAATGTAGGGGTGTCCCCTATTGTATTTAATTAGTTGTTAGGTTTAAGAGAGAGGCTCGAGAGCCCTAACCTGTTGGATAATTTATGTTCAATAAAGACATTTTTCATTTCATTATTAAATTAAAACTAGACATCAAATAGTTGAGTATACTATTATTACCTATATTATTATCAATATGATAAAATAGTAAATTTTATTAATTACATTACGCAAAAATATTGTTAACTCATTTGCTGCGATGGCGCATGGGGTCGTGTAGCGCAGGGTACTCAACATCATGGCCACTAATCCTCTGTTATATGTTATTGATTTGTACTGCCACCTTATAAATTGGGAAAACTTTGAACTGGATTACAGTCAACATGACCTGTAAATGCCCCTGGAACAACAGGATCAAATCATATCCATATTAGAAAACAAATTAAAATTATATAATCAACACCAACTGTACACTATCGGAAGATTTGACGTAAAAATAATACTAAACAATAAACACTGTCACTGTTGACAAAAACCCAATAAACAAAAGCGGAGAAGAGCAGGGTTACAGCGGGTACTCCGCCGCTGTGAATGTGTAACTATGAAAGCACTATAAAAACTAAAAAAAAAACTATAAAAACAAATATACACACAAAATTCTAACTACAAAATATGCAACCTTGAAACACATAAAACCTCTTTAGTTCGAAAACCAAACCAAACACTGTGTACACTGTCTATTCGTAAATGTGGAAACAAAATATGTTAATTCTTGACGGTATGTATTTTTTGTGATGGTGTATTTTACTGAGAACATAAATCAGTAGAATATAATGTTCTCTCTCCAGGTTCTGAGCTCAAACTAAGGATATTAGTAAGATGACACAATGGTGGCTTCCAGGGGCCGGTTCGCCACTAACGCAAGTAATGCCTCCGGCTGCCGGTCCGCAGCGAATTTGATAACAATTAATGTTTTCATGTGCAAATATACTCGAAAGTGACGTGCATAAATAAGTGAATTTTTTGGATTAGCGAATTTCTTTTAAAGTTGTATGTATTAATTTTATTTGTTGAACTGTCAATTTTGAAATGAATAAGTGATAGAGTTATACTAGCAACTGTTTTTTTTTTTTTTTTTTTTTTTTTTTTTTTTTTTTTTTTTTTTTTTTTTTTTTTTTTTTTTTTTTTTTTATATATTGGTGAATACGTTGAGATCTTGTCTAAAACTAACCTAAAATAACACTGGACTGCTTGCTACTGTATTTTTACTCTCCTTTTATTTTGTGCTAACTAAACACAAATATATTAATAGTTAAATTAATTTCACGAAAGCACGTACACAAAACTATTTTACTGTCAAATTATTTTGCTTACCTTAAAGTGAACTGTTAGTAACCTAGGCTAGGCCTCAATCATTTTATTCACATATAAATAATTGTTTTGGAGGCTCATGTTGGGATTGCTACAAATTTGGAACCAACAAATATAGTTTCATTAAAAGACAGTTAGTTAATATACAAAAATGTATTAGAAATTCTGTATTCGATCAACAGTTAACTACATAGTTGGCAAGATCAAACAAAACTTGATATTGCATGCAGCTGACCTTGACAGTGATAGAAGTTTTTAAGTGACTGTAGCTCAGTTAGGGATGTGCCAAATAAGCTTAAGTGGCTTATTAAAGTAAGCAGCTCAGCTACTAAATAGTTGAGTGAGAATACCTGCTTTTCGGCAGCAGTTATCCTCGGCAGTCACAGAAAACACTGGTCAACAGCATTGAACAGCAAGCGCTTTTCTATATTAGCTGCTGTCTGCAGCTCTCATGTACTGTTGCGATATGGCAAATGTGAACTATGGATGTGCTAAATAAGCTGAAGCAGCTTATAAGCAGCTAGTATACAGAAGTAAGCAGCTCAGCTACTGAACAGTTGACTGAGAATACCTGCTTTTCGGCAGCAGTTATCCCCGCCCAACAGTTACAGAAAGCAGGTTGACCAACAGCAGTGACAGCAAGCGCAAATTAGGTGTGCTGTCTGTAGCTCTCTTGTACTGTTGAGATGCACTGTTATTATGTACGTTATACAGTACTTTGAACTAAATGTTCTATTAATTGAAAGGTATACACACATTTTATTAAACTATCTCCAAGAAATTGTACAGTGTTGTCGGATCTTGTCCGTTATACGTATACCACTATTTAATGTCAAATTATATGCTTTTTCATTATAAGTATTATATTTATATAAGTAAGTTACCTTATTATGTTGATGAAGGTGGCCAATACTCGGCGATATTACGCAGTATTTCCTCAAACAAGTCCTTTCCTGCGTGCTGCCGCCGCCACATGAACTCGCACAGGTAAGAATCTAACAACGTGCGTCTGGTCCCGCACTGGTTTTTATTTCGTTGTTTAGCCAGACGCCAAGTACTCTCAATTGTTTGTGTGTGAGCACCACTTTCGGGATCAACAAAATTATACGTATGGTTCACCGTATAATGTTCATAGGCCTAACCTGTAAATGCTATTATAGACTCGCCACTCGTCAGATATAATTGTTGTCCCCCGGCCTAATGTATTCCTTAATTATGGGCATACAGTTGAGCAGCGGAACGTTCAGGAACGGCAACTAAAAAAACACTCACGACTTTCACGACAAACTCCTCCAAATACCCATTGTTGTGAAAGTACACAGACCAACATTATTTTTACGACGCGAAAATAAACTTTCATCAATTTCCACAGTTGTGTTAGGTCCTCCAATTTGAATAGGGTTGCGTAACAAATTGTCGGCACATACTTCACGCATATAGTTACACCAATCTACAGTTGTGTTATGATTGATTTCTAGTTCATGCTCACAAAATTCAATTGTTGTTAATTTCCTGGACCAACAATAGATAAAAAGTAACACCTTTCAAAATGGCAGTTTCGAACCTGTTAAATAAGTGTCAACTCGAATAGATTTGTACTCACGGCACTCACGTTAGAACATACCCATTTACACGAATTCACGTTAAGGACCATGTCGTGTCCACGCACACATTTCCGAGGATTATGCAAAACAGATTTACCTTGGAAAAAATGTATCGCATCTTCTTCAGTTTTGTATAGATCGGCCAATCGAAGAAAGTTCATTATGTCTCGCAAACAAACTGACGACTGCCAGATTACAGATAAGAAAACCGCTTTACAGATAAGAAAGCCGGTTCTAAAGGTTGAAAATGAGGAAAACACGTTTTAAATCAATAAATTGAATACCGTGTTCCGTTATTTATACCAAACAATGGTTAAAATGTATTATTCAATATATTTAAATAGTGGTATACGTATAACGGAAAAGATCGGTGTTGTCTTTGTAGACTTGCTGTAACTTTTAATAAAATAACTAATTTATTTGATCTTATAATTTACCCCAAGTTTAAAGCTGGCTAAACTATTTTCAGTCAACAACGGTATACAGAAACAATGTGCCAATACGTGTGCTATAGCTGAGCTAAACTGCTTTTAATAAGCAGCTTAGTGATGCTACCTGTTTTCAGCAAAGCTGCTTCTTTCAAAAAGCAGTTTGGCACATCCCTAAGCTCAGTGGATATAGTTCGACTTTCTAATATCTATTCTGGTTGGACCTACTTCAAATCTGCTTGTGGCATCTTACTTTTTGCCCAACCCAACTACAGATATTTGAGGAAGACAAAGGTTGGACATTTGCCATCATTACATGAAAAATACCAATCACAACGTTTCGATTTAGTAAAACCCAAATCTTTTTTAAGTGCTAAACACTAAATTACATCTAAACAGACATGTTATAAACAACGTTCTTAAACTCGCTGATACATAACACTATAAACACAGCAATAATGTGTGATGAAATTCTAAATATTAAGTAGTTGTCTGATGAATCTTTACTAAATTACTGTGAAATCTTTAACAAGTTTTTGAATACAAAAAATGTTACTATCATTATCCCTCGTATTAGTCAAGCCATTGACTAGTGTGAGGCATTTGAACATGTTTTAGAACCATTGAAAATAAAAAAATAAACATATTCTGATTCCTATTAATGATTCAGAAAACACTAGGAGTGAGGGGGGGTCACACTGGAGCCTACTTGTATGTTACAAAGAGATAGGATTTTCTCTATTCCGACTCTAATAATAATAGTAATCTGGAACATGCCAATAAAATAAAAAGCAAACTATCAAAATACTTTGATATTAAACAGAGAACTCATCACCATTTGTTCAACTCCACAACAAATCAACAACTACGACTGTGCAGTATATGTAATATTCATTATTGAATCTCTTACTTACAATATAATTAATGATGTGAAGTTCCTTATAAGTCCTGTTGGGTTCGGTAGTTGAAACTCACCGAAATTGGATTGATCAACAAAAGAGCACTTTTAGCATACATCATCTTTAACTGAACTACCACTAAAAAGGATATAGTTTTGTCATTAATGTTTCAGCACTGTTTTGAAAGTGAAGAAGAAATAAAAACTTATCAAATACAAAATTATTGAAACCAAAGCAATAAACATATATTACCCTTAACCACTAGCTACGTAAACACAAATAAAGAAAATGAACAAGTATTGATTTTGGCAGATAGTCAGTGTAGGAGTCTATCAAAATATATTTCCAATTTATGGCCCTGTGATAGTAAAAAAAAACAATCTGTACCTTATTCAAACCGAATTCTGCCCTCTCTGAAGTGGTAAAGTACGTAGAGAATTTAACCAAATCATTCGCCAAAAGAGACTGTTGTTGTTCTAGGGGGATCCAACAATGAAATAGTAAATAACAGAAGGCAATTTTTAAATGATGTTGATCAGTTGCTCAAACTGACTGGGCATACAAATATCCTAGTTGCTGGGCTGCCATACAGACACCACTTGCCATTTGAAAATAACTTTATTTAGTTATAACAATATGGATCTTGAAAATAAAACGAAAAAAAAAAACACTCCATGGAACATTTCTGCCCATAAATGATCTGGCCCGCCATTTCTATACCAAGGTCTGTAAGCAATTGACTTGTCGATTAAAAAGATTCTTCTTTGGTTTGAAAGTAAGCATTACGCTCAAAGCCACATTGTTTGATCTGAAAAAGGCCTTTGACTGTGTTGAACACAGTGAAATTATCGTAAAACTAAAATTCTATGGTATTTCTGGTACTGCTCTTTCAATTTTTACTTCTTATCTGACTAACTGCTGGCAAAAGGTGTATATCAATGCAAATTGGTCAAATGAAGTTGAGGTTCCATATGGAATGCCCTAAGGGTCGGTCCTTGGTCCTCTTCTGTTTTTGATATTAATAAATGATCTGCCTAGTTCAGTTAAGGCTAAAACATTCTTATAATGTTTGCAGATTATTGTTATAACGAAAGCAGATGGTTCAACTTTTTTTAATGTCCACTCAAATTTTGATCAATTGCAAAGTTGTGTCAATGAGACAATTTTTGAAGCTTCAACTTGGTTTCAATCAAATGAGCTGTTACTAAATGAGAAAAAACTTGGAATATATTATTTAGTTTAAGAAAAGCACAATTGAACAGCAGAGTTAATAACTTGTTGCCCAGTACTAAATACTTTGGAATTTTTATTGATAAAGATCTCACATGGCACACACACATTGAATACGCCTCAAAAAGATTATCCCGAGTTATCTTTACTTAGATGAATTTTGCACTGTGTACCTGAGACTTATGTTAAGTCTGCATATTATGCATTTTTTCAATCAATTTTCAGTTATGGTTTTGTAATATGGGGAAACAGCAATAAAATCAATGATATTCTCATCCTCCAAAAGAAAGCTGTTAGAGTTTTGACAAATGCACATCCACTTCAACACTGTAAACCTCTTCTTATTGATCTTGAATTTTCAACTGTAATTGATCTGTATATTTATGACTCTATTGTATATTGTAAATAATGTACCGTCTTTTAATTTGAGCAGTGATGTACATGTAGTACAAGAAATAGTATAGTACTATAACACTGTACACTAAATAAAACACAACAAATCCATATCATTACTACAAAAAAAATCTATAATAAAATACAGCAACAAACAATTTGTTATGTTTACATTGATTAGTGGAAAAGTGTCTTTTTAACAGTGCTTAAATTTTCTACAGTATTAAGTAAATTCTTTTAGTTACAGTATAAAATTTATATTTATTGTGAAATTTAGTGAATAATCTGCCAAATAAGCTGATAAGTACCTTTTTTATATCAATAAGACTAGGGATTTGTTTCAAATTGTTCAACTACTCACAGAGTCTCTTGTAAATGCACATGGTTGTATTGGACAAGCCTGTATAGCTCTAACACCAAATAAAGTTTGAACAAGGCACAATCTTTTTTATTTCAAACATGATTTTGTGGTTAATTGAGGAGTAATCCACATGTACAACCAATGAATAGAGCCAATTGAAATAATACCACTTTTATATTCATTGATATGTTTAATGACTAGAGTAGTTTTTTCCTGTTGAGGATTGCTTACTCTAACTCAAACATTTCAACTTCAACTGCTTACACTTGACTCAGTCAGTTTGTTTGTTTGTACAGCTGAGTCTAATATTACAAGCCTTCTATTGGTTCACCTAATAAACAGCTGTTTTTAAACATTGATAAAATGAGAACTGTCATAATTTAAATAATCATAAGTAAAAATACATATATTATAGAGAGATATATAAAAACAACAATAAAATAAATAAATTGACTTATTTCACTGGACAAATACAAATGTACCTGCTTCTGGAAGTAGTATTACATGCTAATACAATAGTATATTAATATAAAGATGGACTAAAATAATATAATTATTATTCATCTATGCAGTTTGTTGTGAACTTGTTGATAACTATAAGTTATTATAAAACGTCATAATAATAAATAACTTGACATTGTTGAGTACAGTGGATTCAACTTTTATGTGGATATACAAAACTAATAGGTGGTAATACCTTACATTTAAACTACACTATGACAATAAAGAAAAGTAAATTCGCTGTAGGTGATAAAGTATTTGGAAAAATTAAAGGGGTACCCAAACTGGCCAGCTAAAATTGATTGTATCGAAGCTTTTGGTGTAAAACTTGTTAAATAACAAGGTGACATTTTATGAAACAGGAGAAACTGCAATTTTAAAGGAAGGAGACATATGTAATTATAATGAAAACAAGGCATTATATGGTAAATTAAAACTAAAAAATAAACGTTTTAATGAGGCAATTAAACAAATAGAAATGAGTTTTAATAGGTACAAATCCCCAATGGGTAAAACATCCTTGATAAATGAAGGTAAAAAAATAAAAATGCTGGAGAACCAGTATTTATAAATAGTCTTGGAAAACAATGTAATGCTTTCAACAAACAATGGTAACTATCGTTTGGATTGTTCAAACCCCAAAACCAAATGAGGAAACATTGTTACTTGGGAGAAATGTTAGTACAGACACTGAGGTGATTGCGGCTTCACAGTTAGAAGCTCCAGTGGACTACATGGCTAGCACTTGTCTTTCAATCTTAAATCGGGATTGGCTTACGGATGACTCAATTAGGGTTTATTTTGAAGTTCTCTCTTTAAAGGTTTCCGAGACCAGGGTATTTTATTAATGAACCCTGTCATAGCACAGGCCTTAAATGCTTGACAGATATCGACCATGTTGTATCATGCTTAGAATTACACAAGAAAAACACATATTATTATACCAGTTAATGATGCCCCAGCAGTTGACAGCTCAGGATCCCACTGGAGCCTTTTAGTTTTTGTACAGAAATTACACACATTTTTCCATTTTGACTCCTTGGGTTCATACAATCATGACTCTGCTGTTAAAGTTGCTAATTCCTTAAATACTTACTTAAATCAAAGTGAGGAGGCAAGAATAAGAACAGTTTCAGTACCCAGGCAAGATAAACCATTATGACTGTGGTGTATATGTAATTTTATTCACAGAGCTAATATTGCAACACATTAGCCTAAATAGACCATGGGATGATCTAAGCGCAAGTTTTCCAACTTTAATTGAATGTGATCTTCTTACTAAAAGGGCTCAGATTTCAATTGTAATCTTTAACAGTAAACATTATGACTTAGCTTCAAGGGATGCTCTGACCGATATGATGATAAAACCAGTTAATGTTTCACTACCTAAAAATGTTCTTGCTTATACAAAGCCAGATGTTCACCAGAACCAAAAAAATGCACAGCTAGTAAATAACAGCTCTCTAGAAAAAAATGCCTCAAACCTGGAGGACTGTTAAAAGCAAAATATGTAATAAAAAAACTAGTACCGTAAATACTTTTAATCTTCCATTAGTTAACAAGTACCAAACTCTGTCTGAAAATACTGTTAACAGTAATTTAACGTCAAACAACACACCAGCACTAAATACAAAAAATAAAATGTCTCCTAATTTCAAGAAATATAATAATTCATTTAAATTGAATAACTATTCAAGCAGTAAAAGCAGTTCTGAATTTGATAAAATTAATAAAAAACATAACAACTCAGGTACAGAAAAAGGCAAGAAGGAACCTACTAAACCACCTGGAAAAATCAGGACTCTAGTCTTTATCTTGTTTCTGATAGTCAAGGGAGAGGCATCGCCCACCATTTGAGCAACCTACTTAATGGCAAACTACATGTGTCAGGGATTTGTGTCACCTGGAGCCCCTTTTGAATATTTAATCAATAAGGTTGCAGCTTACACTGATGGGAGTGCTCTATCTGAGGAACGATAATATTGTACTCATTTGTGGTGGAAATAACGTCTTTAATGACAGAAAAAACAAGAAAATACTTGGACTCACAGAGTGCATGAACTTGTTAGAGAAAAAAGTAAAATTGTTTAGCCACTCAAATCTTATTGTATCTACGATTCCTTACTGATATGATTTGGATGAAAAATGTTTGGTAAACAGAGAAATTGGGAAAGTTAATCAAAGAATAAGAGAGTTAACTTATTTCAGCCCAAACATCCACCTACTGGATCTTCATATCCTTGAAAGGCGTTACCAAACTAAGCATGGCCTTCATATAAACAGGCAAGGAAAAAAATGTTGCAAGGCAAATTGAAAGAATTATACATAGAAATAATTACACACAAAAAACAACTCCGACCAGCTGCAATTAAGTTCTGCTGTCAACCCAGAATGACATATGCTTCCCACCTCTGCTCTCATCATCGGATATGCTCCACCAGCTTCAAAGTACTATAAATAGTAGCGGGGAAAGACCATCGCCTCCTGCCATCATGGATGTTAGATGTTACCCACCATTATCCGCGCGGGACACCGGAAATCACAGCCCATAACCTACAGTGTTAGTGAAGTGAGGGTGTCATGTCAGCTCAGTGAGGGGAAACATAATCAGTGTGATACTTCACAGACACACGAAATGGCAAACTTTCTTTCTGTGACAGATCAAGCAATGACTGAATCTAGTAATAGTCCTGGTCATTTAAGTATTAGTTCTCTCACACAGGGCAATAATTTTTTAGATTCTATGATAAGGAAAAATCAAACTTTTTAATGAATAATGAACAAAACAAAATCAAAATTTTTCACCAAAACATTCAACATTTGCCATCAAGATTGGATAATCTTAGCATTAATCTTGAAGAATTGAAACCTGATATTGTTGCCCTGTGTGAGCATAAGATGTCTGATGAGGAAATTCAAAGATTGCATCTAGGTGAATATTTGATTTGTTCCCACTTTGCACGAAAGCACACAATAGGTGGAGGTGTAGTTATTTTGGCTAATAAAAATTTTGTTTTTAACAAAGTTAGTATACCCCATATTGAAGCGATAGTGGAAGAAAAAGAATTTGAGTGCTGTATGGCAAATTTTAAGGTAGATAATTACTCTTTTTTACTAGCTTGTTTGTACAGATCTCCAAAATGTAATACTGAAGATTTGTTCTTAGAAAAATTTGAAGTTTTGGTTGAAATAATTTTGGAAAAATATAAGAACATTATAATAGTGGGAGACATTAATCTAAATGTTTTAAATAAAAATAAAAACTTACTATAAATTTGTAAACATACTGAACCTAAATAACATGCATTACTTGGTTGACTTCCCAACTAGGATTACTGATTCATCAGCAACTGCAATAGATAACTGTATATCTAATATTAATAAGGAAAATATAAAAGTATATGGGGTATCAACTGAACTCTCAGACCATTATAATGGTCAAATAATTAATATTTTAGATGTAAATAATAAAAATAGTCACCAAACTCTGGTAAAAAAGTTCTATAGAAAACTTGATAAACAAAACATAGAGTTATTAAAAAAATATCTTGCTAAGGAATCTTGGTTGGAGGTGTATCAGGCACCAATTGATATAAAATATGAGGTTTTTAATTCTTTATTTAGTTACTATTTTAATATAAGTTGTCCCAAATTGTGTTGTACAGTTTAAGTCTAAGAAAAATAGTACCTGGATTAATGAAGAAGTTAAAGTATAAAAAAATGAAATAGTTTGAACTAAGCAAGAAAAGCAAACTTCAAAATAATAACTCACTCAAGGAAATTATCAAAGCAAAGAAAAACATTCTTAAGCAAAAAATTATTAATTCAAAAAAATCTTATTTGAGTCTAGGTTAAGTAAATCTTCAAATGTAGTAAAAACAACGTGGAATATAATAAATGGAGAGGTAGGAAGCTGCACATTTTGCAATAGTAACATAACCATTTTGGATAGGGGCAATTTGATTTGTAATCCCTTCTTGGTTGGGAACATTTTTAATAGCTTTTTTGTGAATGCTGTTGATGAATATGTGGTTCCAAATATTGGCATACAAAATTCTTCCATATCAAATGAATGCACAGGAAAAACACAAAAAACCTTTTTATTTCGGCAAATTACAGAACAAGAATTAAATAAAGTTATTTCATCTCTTAAAAATAAAGTGTCCTCTGGAGTGGATGAGATCACGGTAGCCCTAATTAAAGAAATAAAAGAACTGATTCTAAAACCACTGGTTCATTTAATAAATTCGTCCCTCATCTCAGGTATTTTTCCCAGTAAACTAAAGATAGCTAAAGTGATACCAGTATTTAAAAGTGGAGATCACAAAGATGTAGGATGTTACAGGCCTGTATCTGTTCTCCCAAACTTCTCTAAAATATATGAAAGAGTAGTCTATGATCAACTGCTGTGCTTTTTAGAATCTAACAAACTTTTGGACAATGAACAGCATGGCTTTCGACCAGGACGATCAGTCATCACTGCGGGTGTTGATTACATCCAAGGCATTGTAAATTCTATTGGTAAGGGTGAAAAAGTAATAGGAGTGTTCTTGGACTTGACCAGGGCTTTTGACAGTGTTTCCCATAATATAATGATCAATTCACTGAGTCTGCAAGGTATAAAGGGAAAGGAACTGGCCTGGTTTCGATCATATCTACAAGATAGGAAGCAATATGTTGAAATAAAACATACAGAAGTTGGAAAATATCAATATAAAAGAAATGTTGCTTCCACAATAAAGTCAGTTAGATATGGTGTTCCACAAGGATCTATACTGGGACCCCTTCTTTTTCTCAGTTACCTGAGGGGCCTTCCTGGTGTAGTACAGGGAATAGTAAATTCCATATGCCTGTATGCTGATGACACAAACATAACAATATCTGGAAAAACCCAAGAAGAAATTGAAGTGTCATCTTTTATTAGTCTCTCCCTGGTTAAACAATTTTTTGAAAATTTGAATCTCCTCCTAAATTTAAATAAAACAAAATACATTGCTTTTTCAACAAAACAATCAAGGATAAATAACCACCCTACAGTTAAAGTTGACAATGAATTTTTAGATCAGGGTGAATAGTACAAAATTCTTGGGCCTATTTATTGATGAGAATTTAAGTTGGGACTGCCACATTGAATATGTTTAAAAAAAGATATCATCTGGTGTTTATGCTCTTAAAAGAATGTCAAATTTGTGTACCTTAGAAACTTTGAAAACGATATATTTTGCCTTCATCCACTCATACATATCCTATGGTATAAGTATTTATGGAGGTACCATAAAACAAAATTTAAATAGAATCTTAACTATGCAAAAAAAAAGGCCATAAGAATTATGATGAGACTTAAAAGAAAAGACTCAGTTAAGAAAGTCTTCGAAGAATTGAGCATTCCAACAGTATACAGTTTGTATATATTTGAGACAGTTAAATATGTCAAGGCCTTTCATCTGCCACTGAATAATGATCATGCACACCATTACAACACCAGAAACAAAATCACTGTGGAATCACACAGACTTGAGTTTTTTAAAAAGAAAGCATCGTACATGGGTGTAAAGTTCTTTACTCACATTCCAGAGGATATAAAACAAATCAAAGATTCTTCAAAATTTTTAAAATCATTAAAGCAATATTTGATCAGCCAATCTCTGTATTCATTTGAGGAATTTTTTTATAATCATGCCTAGTTTGATGCAATCTTTGTACTATTTGTTTTAAGTTCTCGGTACTTTGAACTAAGTTGTATTCGTGTTTGTTTAATATATAGTTATTTATTTAAACTGCCAACTATCTTAAATTTAATTTTATTTAGTATACTTTGTATTTAATTGACACTATTTACATGTACAATGTGCATATACAAATAAAGATTTTATTGATTGATTGATTGATTGAGCACCTGGTTAAAAGTATCCAAAAAAAGAATTCTTACAAAAATCGTATAATTGGCTTACGAAAAATACCTTTTATGACTTTTCAGAATTCTTTAATATTGAATCTGTAAATTTCTAACCTGACAAATATTTGAATAAATCAAAAATAATTTTACGAATTATATTAAATTGTCTATTATTCTGTTTATTTCTATTGTGAAAACAATCCTACATTGTAACTTGACTTTGTCCTTATAGACTGCAACATAAATTTCTCAATGCTCATTTAAAAAGACAATAAAGGTTTATTTATTTATAGGAGTAACAAAGTTTTTTTTATTAATTCATCACAACAATAATTTTAATTTGCTGTTCTTTTAGTTGTGTTAGTCTTTGTACATATATTACGATTTT
The DNA here is from genome assembly GCA_035578905.1 of Stictocephala bisonia. Taxonomy (NCBI): domain Eukaryota; kingdom Metazoa; phylum Arthropoda; class Insecta; order Hemiptera; family Membracidae; genus Stictocephala; species Stictocephala bisonia. Next base: position 53,871 of record JAQJVL010001878.1, read on the forward strand.
CAGTGTAACTGAGTAAACTTTGTCTTTATTACATTTTTATTTTAATTACAACTGTATATTTCAATGGCATCCCAACAATAAATCCCATAATTAATAACATTCTTATTTGCTAAAGAAAAATAATTAATCTTGCTAATTTGTAATTAATTTCAGGAAATAAAAATATTATTAAATTTGGCTTACTAAATCCTTAGTCCATAATTTGCCTAAGAATGTTATATGGCCAGTCTTTTGTATTTATCAGACATGAAATGTGTCCGCAAACTGACCACTGTTTTGAATTACTATCATTTCACTATGTACTGAATTGTCACACTGCTTTCTATTACTGAAATATTTCTACACTACTCATTAACGTTTCCTTTAATGCTGTAAAAACACAATTTTTCAAGGTGCAGAGTAATAAAAGCATCTTTAGGGTCTAAAAAATATTAACTTTTCCATCTTCAGACAAGGCACACCACTGTCTGAAGATTAGTTAAAAAACAATCAAACTCCATGCACATTGTTGTTTGTTTTAGGAAGGTAAAGTGGCAATTACTCAGGTGGCTAATATCCTCCTGTGCTTATACGCCCGAGAGACAGTAGGGTTTGGTATTCTCAGAGAAAAAGCACAAGCCCTAGCGCAGTACCTCGAAGGCCCTCTTCGTCAAGTTACTACTTCATGAAAACCATGTAAATTTATAATCTATGAATGTAATATTGTAGAATATAACAATATGATGTATTTTCCAGTAAAATTAATATAAGATTCTTTCTTTTATGTACATTAAATTATAAATAAACATATTTTTTGGTAACTTATGAATTTATTGACTGTTCCATAAAATAATATTTCTCTTTCTACCTCACTTAAAAATCAACTTCTTTGTAAACTAATTAAAGTAAATGTATCTATTAAATTGTAAAAATTATTTTAGGAATGACAAAAAATCTGTTATACCAATTACTTATGCACTAACTAACTCTCCTTGAAGAAAACCTTGCTGAATTTTCTTTCAAATAAATCTTGTACATTATGTTGAAGAGAATCTAACAGCCATGACTTAGATACTGACTGAACAATTAGTCTGAGCACACAGCCAGTGGCACTTGTATATAGGTGAGAAATGAAGAGGGGGAATTGAAAATATTAGCCTACTCAAACAATTGTCTTGAAGAAGTGTTAAGTATCTATTATTACTATCAGCTGATATTTATTATTGTAATAATCGTTATTTTATTTTTTTTATTTTTTTTTTTTTATTTCACATAACGTTTACATAATTTTACAAAATTTTATTTGTAAGTAAACAGGTGAAGAGTCAATGTCCTAAAAAACTAAAACTATCCTAAAACTTATTCTAAAATTACATATCAACGATCAAAGAGTTATCACTTAAAAACTCTCCTACATTATAATATTCTTTCTGAATCAGGAAGTTTTTAACAATTTTTTTAAACTTAATAATATTTAGGATTTTTAGATTAGACGGAATTTTATTGTAATACTTTAGACCAATGTAATGAGGGGAATTTTCAAATAGTTTTAGCCTATGAATTGGATATTGGAGTTGTTCTCTGAATCTTGTGTTGTAAATATGGCTGTGCTGTTTATTTAAAATTAAATCTTTATTTTTATGTACAAATAATAAACATTTGAAAATATACATGGAAGGAAGTGTTAGAACATTCAGCTCTTTGAATACAGATCTGCATGATTGGTTATGGTCCATAAAAAGCATTGTTCGAATGTATGTCTTCTGAATTTTAAAAATCTTAAGAATATCGGTTGAGCTGCCCCATAGTTCAAGACCATACTGGAGCAGGGAACCAAAGCAAGCATGATACACTGTCATTCTAACACTCAGCTCCACAGTTCCTCTCAGAATATACTTTTGGAAACATAAGGAACTTAATCTTTTACTCAGTGCTTCTATTAGGGGTCTCCATGTGACGTTTTGATCAATGATTAACCCCAAAAACTTCACCATGTCTTTGATAGTTATGATGTTGTCATCGATGGTAATGGAATTACTAAAAGGGCATTTGTTATGTTGTGTTTGAAATTTTATTATTTCAGTTTTTTCCTTATTTAATTTAAGTCCATTTATATCAAACCATTGCTTTATTTCATGTAAAACTCTTTCCATTGCTTTCTTTAATTCATTATCATTTGAACATTTCAATAGAATTGAGGTGTCATCTGCATATAAAAATACTTCAGCATGGTTAATATTTAAAGGTAAATCATTGATGTATAGAATTAATAATAATGGGCCTAGCAGCGAACCTTGGGGAACTCCATTTATATTCTCATTCCAATCTGACATATATTTACCATCTGTTTTGTTTATAATGACTCGTTGTTTTCTATTTGTCAGGTATGATTTTAACCAATTTAGAGCTCCATTGTTGATTCCTTTGTTGTTTACAAATTTACAAATTTTTTCTAGTATAAGTAACAACCAATATAATAGCGTATTTTAGTATAGTTTAGATTTAATACTTGAAAAAGACATGTTGTACCAAGTTGAAACGTGAAGGATTTCTTCACAAAATGATGGAAAGTCCAATAATCCATGTTTACCCTATTTATTTGTTGTATTCTTTAATCCATTAATTTCATTACACAGAGCAGGTGTAGCAAGATGCGAGTCAGAAATGCACAGTAAAAAAATCATCAGATTAATGGGGGGGGTATCAGCTGAACCAACTATCTTACGAGTTATTTATCTCGCTAGTTGATCATTTTAGTCAACTCTGTCCGTAAATGAATAATTATTTCCATACCTATTATGAGTAATGAGTCCATAATTATTATTTATTTTATTTCTCATTACCACTACTAAAATAAAATTGAAGTTCCAACCCGTAAACTTAATTAAAACCAGGTCTTGGAATCTGAATCTGTCCACAACTATTTTGTGCTAATAACTTATAGAAATATATCTTGTAATGGCAATAGTGTTGATAGCAATGTTGATTTTTAACTCGGGAACAAAATAAAAACAACTGATTTAGTTGAGTATAGTTCGCACCTGAATTTGTTTGTATTGAAATTAACAGTTAGTTATTGCAATTGATCTGTGTTTTATTTGTAATAAATATAAAAGCTCATTAGGATAGTTGAATGAAATGAGAAAAATCTAATTATTCCTTTATAAAAATACAGATAAATATGCATTAGAAAAATACATGAAATTAGTTCAATTCGTTAACGAAAAGTGGAGTGAAGAGAATTATTATAATAGCTTGAATAACAAACTAAATATCATTCATTTGTATAACTCTGTTGTACAAACATTCTTCACTAAACTGTACTACACTTCCCCTCTTGCACATGCTGCGGTTCTTGCTACTACTGCTGAAGTGTAAACTGTACTATACTTCCCCTCTTGCACATGCTGCGGTTCTTGCTACTACTGCTGAAGTGTAAACGTATGATTAAAATCATTTAACCATAAATTTAATATTGTCAACTCATTTATATACCAAATCAAATTATACTTCTTGATTAGCATATCAATTGCTAGCAGAAATATAATACAAATGAACGTAATGCAACACAGACTGTTATAAAGTACTAAATTTACGTATATTATGGTAATTGCTTTTGGTATACTATGCTTACAATCCTCAAACCAGAGGGACACACAAAGGGATGAAACCAGTCTTAATCTATCCAGAGGTATACAGGTGTGCCAATTGTGTTAGTTGGACACTGGTTTCATTCCTTTGTGAGTCACTGGTCTGAGGATGGTTTGCCGATATCAATTACCATAATTAATATCTGTACATTTTGTACTTATATTGTAATAGTTTATGTTGTGTGACAAATCATTTGTAATGTCTAATTAGTTTGGTCCACCAATTAATTTGACAATACAGTGAATATTATGTGGTTTATGAGGTTACAGAAAAATCAAAGAAATAGTTATTTTAGAAGGTTTGGCAAAACAAGAGACAAAAAATAGGACATGGAATAGACATGATTTTTGTTGAAAGCACTTATTATTTCTTCAGAACTTAAACTTCTTAATAATGTCTAGCAGTATTGAAAAACTTGTTTTAAAGGTACAAAATTACTCTCTTTAAAAATAAAAAGTCAGCTAAATGAAAGTCTTTGTAAATGTTCTGCAGATAAATGAGCAAATTAGTATACCATGAAGAATTTTTTTTAAATTTAATTCCATGTTATTATTCATAAAAATGTGAACTCTCCTAGAATCCACAAATTGAATGAACATATTTATAACTGTTGCAATATTTATATTTAATATACCATGGCATGTATTTGGTAAATTTGTACAATATTTTTTCTTAATTTTTACCAGAAGGCTAAAAAAATTTCCTATTGTTTTACTTTAGGACATTCACCTTTTGTTACTTCATAATATTTTTATTTTTCAATTTCGCTTGTGATATAAAGGCAAAGAAAATAATTTTTGCATGACTAATAATAAGGCCAACCCTCCATTTTGTGTCATTCACAAAGCTGAATTGTCAGAATTACTTCACTTTTACTTTTGTGATTAATTTGGTTTGCTAAACCGTAGTTATGTAGGCTATGAATTAAGTTACCAATACCAACTTACTTGCTAAAAAGTTTACTTCTTTCAAAAACATATTTGCTAATTTGTCATATACAAATTAATTTAGGAAATAGCCACCAAAGTAAATTTTACAATCAATTTAAACAATATTCATTCAGTGTTTGAGGGTTGTTAATTTAAAAATACTCACACTATGATACTAAACATAATATTTAAACAGAATAAATTTATTTATGAAAAGTAAGAAAACATCATTCAAATAATATTATCTACCGGTACACCGATTGTACAACACAAAATGTAACAAAAATTATATTAAATTAAAGATCAATAAATAATATTTGTCTTATGCATATACATTCGAATAAAATTATTTCTTACATGTAAATAAAAAATAGCTCTAATTACTCCTAAACAATATTTGTACAACCAACTGCATTAACCTTACTATACAATAAAATATTATAAAAAAAATTACTACATGTAAAAGTAAAGAACAGATGAGCAATTGGGAGACCTATCAGGGGTAAAATCAAGTAACCTACAGAACGTATACCGGTAGGCAAGGCCGTGAGCTTGGCAAGATGTTCGAGTTCTGATGCTAACGTACGTAAAATAATCACTTTCTATCTGCAAAAAATAAATATTTTACACAATTGCAATCACTTCAATGTGCGCGTCTTAATTCAAATGTTTACAAATCAATTCCTATGACAATGAACTAGAATTAGAATTGCTACTGATGAATGAGTATGTGAGTTTCAATAGGTGCCAGGTGATCTCACATTCGGGAGCCCTTCTGCTGTAGCACCTGAAAAAAATTATGTCTGACATCAGATTTATAAACAACAAAGAGATTTATGAACCCCAAAATCTAGACTAGTTCTTATACGCAAATTCAGACTCAAAGACCATATTTCCAGCTGATGCTGGTGGTCTATTAATATCTATACACAACTGTATTTTTAGATTTTTCACAAAAGTAACTTCAAGTTTTTGGGAGAACTATCTGAATCACCTCTGATCAAACTGTAGTTTGGCAAAGTGATGGGCTGTCACTGCCGTTATTTACAGTGCTCTAGAAACCAAACTAGTGGAATATAAATAAAAAAAAATTGAAATAGGAGCTAGAGAACTAACTGATAACTGTCTATCATACGCAGATTATATGGCTCTCATAGCATTAGAATGTAATGTAATGTAACTGCCGATTTGGGAACAGTTTTATCAATGGATTGTCCTTTTATCAATAGTTTGAGAGTTAATAAAAATAGTTAAATCAATAAATCAGCAAGATGAAAAAAACAACACTGCACTTGGATGGAAACTTAAGCATCTACTAGGCACAGCTAATGTGTTCCTCGTAGATCCTCATGTCTAAATCCCCACTAATGACTAATAACAGATTAGTAAACCAAGTACTCTTACTCAGTCGTTTATTATACTCAACTACTCTTGATGGCTTATAAAGCTAGTAAGTACTATCTCAAGGAGATAGATATCTTAGAGGCAGAAACTTACAAATGTTAACATCCTTCCCAAAAATGACTTATTCAGACAAATGTTGACTTTTTAGTGTGAATTACAACATACGTAATGGTATTCTACTGCAATTTGACACAATTGGTTTGCAAACAACTGGCCTAGGAAGAGGACTAGATTTGTTGTATGCAAGTTAATATGGCTTAATGTTAACCTTCGTCCTTGGTTAATCAATATCCAGGATTCTTTGGGCGAAGGTACTCCACAACACTTCTAAAGAACTTCAATCTGACTTTATGACACGTTCAATATGATATTCACCGCAAACACTATAATTACTTTATGCTCACTGTCGATTGAGTAAGACTCAAGCCTCTGATCCTGATCAGATAGTCATGCTAATCTACAACCACCTACCTACCTCCTTGTTTAAAGCAGATAAAATTAAACGTTTCGGGACTCTGTTGAAGAAAAACCTCATAAAAAAAAACTTTATTCTATTCAAGAATTCTTCAAGAATTTATTTTTCCAGAGTAGTTTTATTGACTAGACACATAAACGACTCTTTGAATTGTGAATTTTCTAGTAACATACATTTTTTATGTTAAATATTGACAATTTTACAGTCTTTGACTACACAATAAAATGAATTTGAATTTTAAAAACCATACCGGGATAGCTATACAAATACCCTGAGTGATGTATTTATTAATTAGCTGTCACAACAGACTTAGTTATTTTCAAAACCACTCCAAAGGGACATCAAAAGAGACTAATTAAGGGGCGTGTGTACTTATTTAGTTACGGAACACCACTAAATTGACACATCCACTTCAAAAAAATTGGTAAATGATAATTTTATTGCAGAAAACCTTCAACTTGTTTGCAAAAATCAATATTCCGGGTCAAAATTGTTTTTTAAGTTCAGTAAAGTTCACTAGTCTATAGATCCCATAAGTGTGTAGCATGCTGTAATGCTACCACCCTCACACTCCTAACTGATATAAATTACACTGGACTAGTTTTCCAAGTTTACTCAATGAAAAAATGTATCTACAAAATAACACAATACACGTTTTTTGGGTGCATGAAAACAAATTCTAGAGGGCTGGCGGAATTTAATTTATATAATAAATCCAAACTGACAGTATCCAAACTAATGTTATGTTCATCTGTGCATGCTAAGCTGCTGCCAACTGCTGGAATGTAGTATATAGCATTGTCACCTGAAGTGAATATGTTAAGTATTTATAACTCACTATATTTTATCATACTGACATTAAGTAACCCTAAATAAAAAATCAGTATGAGAGGTTAGACTGACCAGACAACCATATTATTTTAATATGGTTGTCATATTAAAATAATAACATAATATCAATTTATAATAATTGATCAATAAATAATATAAATAATCAATAAAATAATGACATAATTAGAATAACATGAGACAAATAACATAATATCAATAAAATATAAAGACTTGTCATATGTAAACAAAAATCTGTAACAATTATTTACAAATACTAGGTGTTTGTAATATATTTGTAAAATATAATTGTAAAATATTCAAATTAAAAAAAAATGTTATCACTGACCTTAGCCCGATCGGTTGGCTCTGTTTCTTTTGTGTTTCTGTCACGAGGTCCATACTCTCTCGAGACAACACACAGGAACTCTGCATGATCTTCATTGCCATAATTGTATTGCGAGCCGATATTAATTAACTGTCAATAAAAACATACATCACTAAGATTAAAATATGATATTCTAAACAAATCATGATATTCTGCTTATCTGTTTATAGTAAATTCCATAACATTTAAACTACTCTGACTCCAAGTGCTTTTGAGGATGCTACTCAGCTCCAGTCCTATGCAGTTTAGTGACAAATATTGTAGGAGAGGTCACAAGGCACTAGGCTAGGAATTAATAATGCCTAAACAATATGCTATAAGTGCCGTGGTCCGATATCTCTGACTACTCGTAATTTTGTTGATGTTATGCAGTTTTCTCTAAAACGGTACCAATCTGTTGAGAATTGATTATAGAACTGAGAAAAATCTTTGGAATAAGCGTTTGTTCACCTTTGAATTTTAACTTCAGTCATCTGTGATTGTTTATTGCTGTTAAATTTACTAAAGAGTAATTCGTATCAAGCTATGTTTGTAGTTATTAAGTTTAGAATGGAACTTTTCTTTTTAAACCTTCTTCATGTTATCTTTTATAATTTTACAACATAACTTATAAGTGCAATTGCTATCAGTGTTATTTATTCATTTAGTAAACTTTGTGTAATACTTGAACAAGTGGGGCAAAAAATTATTTTCTACTGTCTAACAAAAATTAGAATAATGCATGGGATTTTCAAGGTAAGACTTTGAAATTTGGTATGCATGTTGGCTATGAAATTTTATTTCAAATAAACTCACTTTTATAGCCCTAGTACTTTTTTGTTTCAACAGTTTCAATATCACATAATTTAAATAGTTTCAAAATCAAAGTTTTTAAATGTTTTGTTAAAAATGTTATTTTACAAATTAAAACAAAATTTTTATTTGAGAAAAGATTTAAATAGAAGATAAAGTATTTTAAAAAATATTATGAAATAATATTGAAAAAAAAATTAGAATCAAATATAAAATAACTACGCACTTTTATAAAAAAGACCCAGCATTAAGTGTCATTACCACTAAGCATTACCACTGGGCTTGTATGGGTGGGTGTGTGGGTGGGTTCACTAGATGCCCAATGGTACATTGTAGTATGTACAACGGAGTTAAAGTTTACTTACTCTGTGGTAATAATATCCTCCGCCAATGTGGTGCGGATGTAATAAAACATTAGTAGTACCTTTTTTACGGCTTCTCAACCATATGTGTCATGGCTAGGAGTACCATATGTCGTACGATCAATTTGTATTTAGATCTTGATGTCCGTTCTCATATCGGACTTAGAACGTTCAAATGTTGTACCCAGCATTGATAATGGGTAATATAATGTTTATTATTGTTTATTTAGTGATATGGGTAGTAACAACACTACCCATATCACTAAAACGTGCCCCTGACAAATTTTTCAACGAGTATAATTTATTATATAATAAATTTTTCAACGTATTATATAATACGGCTTGCTTGAAGAAATCTCTCTCCTCATTTGAAAAGGTGCCAGTGGCACTGAAATTATGTGTTGTGTCTATATTTGATTTATTCAGTATTGTGTTACTGGACTTGTCTTCTCAGGTAAGTCTGCTGCTGTTCCTGTCTCTATTACTATAGAAATACAAAAATGTTAAGGTTTGAATATAAAATTGTTACAGCAATACAAATAAGCATATATTTGTGATGTATTTGTATGTTTTTTGGGGGGAAATAAATAATAATTATTATTATTATATGTTTGAACTAATTTAATTTACTTTTGCATTATTACATTCAGTACACAAAATTTAAAATTAGCAACAAATGTCAGATTAAGGTTGCTCCATGATAACACTGGTTCAATCTAACAGTTTCAGAATATACTTTGCACTCAAGATATCCAATTGTTATCCCATACTTTGGAAAATATGACGCAGTTTGCTGGCTTCAAAGTTGGATTATTTCAATGATGATTATGGCATGTTTCTAAGGATGCTGAAAGCAACATTCTTGACAGTGTTACTAATTATTGTAGCTGAAGTGACAGCCCTCCTGCTCCCTATTGCCAGGGCAAACTCAGGCCAGAGCCTTAATTTTCTTTTTGGACACCTTCGTCTTGCTCCAAAGCATTTCTTAGCCCTGCAGTTGGTATTTTCAAGGTCATTTGGAATTTAAAGGGGGTGGTTACCTGATAACTTTTAACCCTAGATCGTGAGGAACGAAATAATTTATGCTGTTGCATTAACATCAATAAAACATATGTTCATTATCAAGCAATCACTACAAAGTTGGTACCAATCGACGCAGAATGCTCTGTTCTTACATAACAGATTTTTTTTAAGCCAATTTATAAACTTAGGAAATTAGAACGTGCAGCTCGAAACTCCGTCTCAATTCCTGCCCGGCGGAGGTGTGGAGGGAGTAAAATTGCCAATGTTTGACATATCACTGTAGAATAAGCAGAAGACGGAATAAGGCATACCAAATGTCAGTCTGTAGAGAATGAAATTCTCTATCCAACAAATTTCATTCTCTTAGCTGCATTGGGTTTTTGTATACCTTTGTTTACATGATTTCCCAAAAACGGCATAATTTATGCTGTTGATAAAAGTTTAGCTAATAATTTATTTATTGAGATATAAATTAAAAAAAATTAGCTTGACAGAGTTGTTGAGTTGATCAGTGCAGCTTTGACCGAATTTCGTGAAGTAGGTTGACAGTGGTTACGTGACAAGTTTTCACTTTACTGGAAGAAGCAGAATCCGCCAATGGATTAGTTGAACTAGCCATTTTTACTTGTTGGGAGTCAGATTTTCTCGGTTTGTGTCTTATTTGCTGTAAGATTTGCTGTAAGTGTTATAAATTACTATTTGAACGAATAAAGTTATGTGTTGTGTTTAGTGTAGTCATAGTACAATGTGTTATAGTGGTTTTTAGTATCAAAAACAATCAGGAATAGTGAAAGATATAGTGATATCGATTGCATTTAGTTTTGTTGTTTGTTATAAATTTATTATAACATAAAAATAATCATTATTATTGCATATAATTCTAATTATTATCATAAAAACAACAGTCTAGCATGCAAAGAATACTCAAATTTCATTCTAAGTTTTATATAAATCTAGTAAACCTAATTTGACGTTATGATAAATAAAACAATAATTCACTGGAATTATAAATTGTAATTATAATAATAAAAATGAGTGTGTATGATAGTCATATTTATTATAAATAATTTACTAAATTTATACTATAATTATAATACATAGCCTAGTATTATAATATAGTAACTAGTAACTAATAAAAAGATATAGGCTAAATTTTTATAGAGGCTACATTTAGAAATAGTAAACATCACGCTCCGATAAAGATGTTTTACTACTTCTAAAAAAAACATTTTTATGTTATAATTTAGAACAATGTTTAATATCAGTCAGTCGGAGATTGACCGTCTTCTGGACTGAACCCTTGATCCTGATAACGATGACATCGTTGACATCCTGTTCGAAGCGGATCCCTCCATCCTCTCTGAAGCGGGTCCTTCATCCCTTCATCTTCCATCATTGAAGAGGCTCCTTCTGCTGAAGTCGACTACACAGCTGGAGATGTTGCTGCAGAGGACTTCAATTTTTACATCGGGGTGAGTGGTGTTCTACAGCAACCAGACGACATCAGTGAGGATGTTGACGACCCGTCGAAGGAACAGGGCAGGAGTATCTTCCGGCCGACTCCGAGTCAGACGAAGACGATGACTGCCGGCCCACCAAGAAGACAAAAAGGTTACCATTGTATACCATTGTACGTGTATGGGTGGGTGGGTGGGTCAATACCATTGTACGTGTATGGGTGGGCGGGTGGGTCTATACCATTGTACGTGTGTGGGTGGGCGGGTGGGTCAATACTATTGTACGTGTATGGGTGGGCGGGTGGATATGAAAAGGCTGCCTACACTCCGATGCATGGCTGCTCCAGCTGGACAGATCAACCACAGGCCTCTAGCACCCCCCAACACCGGCACCAGGTAGCACCTCTATGCATCAACCTGCCTTAACCTGGTCAAGCAACAGACATACCGACTCAGCAATGACTGGACATACTACCCATCACACACCACCTCAGCACATACCACCCCAGCACACACCAACTCCACCACTCCAACCCCTCAATCCTAGTCTATCCCAATGAACCCCAAAGGGATATAAAACGAAATTCGAGAACAGTAGTAGTCTGCTAGATTTCTTCTACTTGTTCATGACGGCTACTATTTGGCAGATGATGGTAATTGCCAGGAACAGGTATGCACGCTTGAATATCGCTGCGAGATGGAACCCTACGCCCAGGTTCTCATTTCAGGTATTAGAAAGATGTTACAGTAGCAGAAATGAAGAAGTTTTAGGGACTATATGAATATGGGTCTCATCAGGTGCTCTGGGATAAGTCACCCATAAGTCTGGGAAAACTACTGGGGTAAGTCTCCAATGAGTTTTCAATTGTTTTACAACTAGCAAATGGCTCTAAACAGATTCAAACTCATTATGTCACAATGCCAAGTAAGTTCTCGGATTGCTTTTTGCAGGGGACATCCTAACTATGGCCCCTGGGTAGTTCGAGATTTCATTGATGAGATGAATAACGCGTTTCAACGTCATTTTGTGCCAAGTCAAGAGATATGTATAGATGAAAGCATGATCGGAATGAAAAACCGATGTGTTTTCATCCAATACATGCCAAACAAATGGCACTCGAGATTTGGCATAAAAAAATTCAAGTTGTGTGACAGTGCTTCAGGTTATGTGATGTCTGTTTGTATGTATGTAATATTTGTAGATTTGTTTTGGAAATAAACATTTATTATTATTATTATACTCTGGTAGTGACTTTTTGACAGGTGGGCATGACCCATTCACACAAAAAGTTGATGGAAGAGACAGGTCTGCTGAATAAGTGGCACCACTTGTTTACTGACAGTTATTACACTAAGATACCTCTAGCTCACTTTTTGCATTCAAATAAGACCTTGTTGACTGGCACGATTAATAAAAACAGCCGTTTACTAAGCCGTGCAATTCAAATCAGCAACGTAGGTATTGGTGAGACTTTGTATTTCAGAAGGGAACCAATTCTTCTTGTGAAATACAAAGAAAAATATTCCAGGAAGCCTGTGCACCTTGTAACCACTGCTTACGGTGCTAAAAATGCTGAAATTGTTAGTAAAAGTGGTATTCGCAATGTCAAGCCAGTACTGATCCATCATTACAATCAACAACTGGGCGGTGTTGATTCTAAAGATAAGAACATCTACCACTAGACAGACATGTTTGAGGCAGACAAAAAATACTGGAAGAGGATCGTCTATAATTTTGTCAACATGGCTTTATACAATGCTTACCATTTGTATAAGCTTACTAATAGCAAACCGGTAAGCAAGTATATATATCCATAAAAGAAATTGTAGGCGGTCTAGTAACCAAAACAAACCAAAATAAGTGCGGCGTATGTGGAAAACATGCACAATTCCGGGGTCTAATGTGGGGGTGCATGACAAGTGTCAGACACAGCTCCGACACTACAGGCGGAGGGGAGCACTGGAACAGGCCATAGGATGAAAAACTAAGAGTGAGTCAAATATTTATTTTCTAATATAGTTGAAAGTACTTGCAATAAGTGTATTTCAGTGTTTATTTGACAGCTGTGTATATACTTATGTAGGTATTAGCCTAAACATTTATTTTTTATCCGATTTCAGCAAACAACATGTGTATGGATAGGGTATTAGTGTAGCCTACTTATAATAATCTTAGAAACAATTTAAAAATTGTATGTATTATTTCAATGCAATCTAAATAGATTGTTTTTTTAAATTTTTTTATATGAAAACAATATGACGTAGTATGTTATTATATAGCGCGAAAACCTTATTTATGGCACTACTGTAATAAATTCTTTATATTTCTATTCAGAAATATGTGTTCTATCAAGTGTTACTGTTCTAAAAATTTCCAAAAATTATTTTATATTTTTTATAATGTTTACAATATGTACTATTTTTCTAGTGTTGTTTACACAATTTGCGCACACTGACTTATGGTGCTATAAGTTTGATACTTTTCGGAATATGTTCATATATTTTACATTTTCTTGTAGCTAATAGATTGTACTAATACAGTACATGTAGCACAAAATTATACATACCCCTTATTTTTAGATTGTTATGTAATTCTTCACTGAAATTTTTTGTTTCCGTAGTAACATTTTTATTTTTCTCAATAAACTAAAAATATAAAAATTAGTCTATGGGTACAACATAACAATTTTCCTAAACAACTTTTTCTTGTCTATTCAATGGTGATTTTTTTTTAATTTTTACATGTACTATTTGATTAACTACAGTGATCAATCATACTGTAGCTTTGCACATTTTTTTTATTTTTGCGTTTTATGCAAACAAACACTTCCAAAAAGCTCTATTAGTTTATCTAAAATGTAACAACATATTACTATAGTGCACTAAATAATAAACAATTTGGCTACCTTGGAATCATTAACAAAATTTTTTTAGTGCTCCTAAGGAGGGTTATAAGTTATAATTTACGTACAAAATTTTAATTTTTTTTCAATCTTTTCAAGACAGTAATTAATTTACTAATTATTTTTGTAAGTTTTTATGGTAGTACGTGAAAGTACAGTTCTCAAAAAGAAAAACAATATGATAACATTTACATTTGGAGCATGTTTAGTATTTTTATGATTTATACAAAAAAAATTACTGTCTGCGTCGGACCAGACGGGGGAAGTTATACTTCTTTGGCCGTTTGCACACACCCACAGATAGGCAGGATATATAAATGAAATAAAAGACATTTTTCTCTGTTATTCAATATATTTCTCTTCAATATAGTAGCTTCATCATTATACTATACACCTATATATTATCAGTAATTTCTTCTATAAACATTCTTTCATCTTGGTTATTTTCTGGTTCCTCATTAGAAATCGTACTGTATTTCAAGAAAGACACAATCGGTTTATGACAACTAAAGTAACTAACAAATATTCTAGATTCAAACTTCTCAAGATATCTACTAAATACAGCATCGATGGTCGTTCCGTATCTGGTCGTACTTTGGTTCTTATCATTCGACATTACCAAGTCTAGCTTGTCTTTTCCGATTCATATTCTGAATCTCTTCTTTCTACCCCCCTTTCCCCGATGATAATGACAATTATTCTCTGGATTACCGGTATAATTCTTCACTATATTAATATTAATAAAATTCAACGTGGTATGTTCACAATACAGAAAGCAAGATAAAAATGGATAAGAACAGCTGAGCGCAACAAATGTCCATCACGAGTTTCTTCTATCTGGCCACGTGAGAACTGCAGTCAAGGAGTACCTGACAAAAGGACGTAAGGCGTAGCCTACTTAGCCACGCCCAACGTATCATGCAAAACGCGTGACGCGGTTTCTCGTCTAACAACCCATCCCAAAAGTATACAACGGTCGTAAAGAAGTATAACTTCAAAACTTGCGCAGTACCGGAAAAAGGACCTAGCAGTAGGGAACACACATTGGTTCACCTGATGCTCACAATCTAGGGTTAAGGTTTAGGCCTTGACAATTGCTTACTAATTAATCACAGGATTGCTTTGATTAATTAGTACTGGTATTTGGTAGTTTTTCAGCCACATTGGAGCTGAACAGACTCTACAAATATACTTGGCGGAATTAAGAGATAGGTTTTTTTTTTAACCAACTTTTGTTCTATGTCATTATTCTCTCTTCGATATTGATTTAAGCTAAGTTACAAGAGTATGTATTTATTTGTTTGCTAGTAGCTTTAAGTGGAACCTAGTGAGGAGCTTTACAATCTTGCAAACTCTACTTGGTAGAATTAGGAGTTTTACTAAAACTATCCAACAATGAAATTATACTAGTTTCAACATGGCTTTGTCACTCTAATACATTCTGAAAACCAGGACTTTGTCAGAAGTAAAGATTTAAATTGTTTGTTATTTCTTTTGGGATTTTTGTTTATTTTGATAACTAGTAGGTACATTTCATTTATATTTTGTATTCTTCTGATGTAGATAGAAGGCACATCCTGCATTTAAAATTCATAATTTGGTATGCGACTGTGCACATGCGTGTGAGTGTGTGACCCACACATAATAGTCATGTGTTAGGCTATTATATTTAGGTTAAAATTTGGGTTCATTTCTGCATGATTTTTTGATTTTTGAGCTGCTAGGAACCAGCTCAAAACAAAGAAACAGTACTGACGATGAAATGTTTGCTGAGATACACTACTAGAGTAAAGTGTAAATCTCCGCACTAAAACAAATAACAACTGTCATGTTGCTTTACCACGCAACGTTTCTCCTGGGAACATACTGCTCCAGACATTTATTTCTTTCATATAGCAATGTACTCGAGTTTGAACCTCTGCTACAAAATAAAAACTCATTTGATAACGAAATTTAGCTTATTTAATTATACATAATGTCATATAAATTACATATTTTTTCAAGACTAAGAATTTTTTATAGCAGTTAGAATTAAAAAAAAAAAAAAAAAAAAACACAACATTTTACCACTTTTGGATTAAAGCTCAACTACTTGTAATTTTCGTAAATTCTTGCAATCTTAAAAATGGCTGATCATACAAACTTCCAAAATGGTTAAAAAATACCGGATTGAAAAATAATGTAAGATTATAAAACGGTAACTGTGATAAAAAAATCGTACGATTTTATATCCCATAATAACTCAACAAACATCGATGTGCCGTAACATGCGCAACCGACCGAGCCACCAAACACGGTGTTGCCAAGTCATGCAGCTTGACTTCCACCTTGTATTAGGGGACTTATTAGCTATGAATGACAGGTATACATGTTACAGCTAAAGGCTGATGAATCACTCACAGTTACTAGAAATGTGATAAGTACATCATGCAAATCACCAATACAATAGTGATTAAAAAATGGTTTAAATTTAGATAGAAAACATGATTGATTAACTTCCACAGTAATAAACGTTTCGGGTACTGTTTAAATACTTCCAGGCACACGATTCAGCAATGCCGGAATGCTCAGTTGAAACTAGAAGGGCTGAGCCTCAGGATATGCTTACACATAAGCGCACATCGATGTCTGTTGAATTGTAATGTGATATAAAATCGCATGATTTTTGATCGCACTTACCGTTTTATAATCTTACTTTATTTTGCAATCTGGTATTTTTGAACCGTTTTACAAGTTTGTATGAACAGCCATTTTTAAGATTGCAAGGGTTTACAAAAATTACAACAGAAAATTTAGTAAAAGAGTAAAAATTATAGAATTTGGACAGACTACAAAAAACAACCTTCTTCACCTGTGGTTGAAGTTTCATTGACTTATCTTTAGTAATTTTTGTTTTAGAAATGTTTAAAGTTGAGCTTTACTGCAAAACTGCTACAATTTTGTATTTTTTTTTAATTCTACCTGCTATAAAAAAATCCTCAAAGTATTCAAAAAATATCTAAGTTATATGACATTACGTAGAATTAAATAAGCTACATTTTTGTGTACAACACAACGAAATCGGATGAGTATTTATTTTCTAGCAGAGGTTCAAACTCGAGTACATTGCTATATGACCTACACATAACTAGGCTAAATCTTGTATGAATTAAATTAAAAAAGAAATGATACAGTAAGTATACCTGATAAATAACAAAATATATTTCAAACCTGTTCAAATTTCCAGCCATCAGACATCGTAGAAACCATTTGTGTGAGTTCATCTTCGTGACATTGGAGAACACGGTAAACATGCTTCTTTGAGTCTCGGAGGGGCCGAGTATCTCTACAAATGATTCTTTCTTTCACCAAGCGGATAAGTTCAGTTATATTATAAAATTCTGCCTCCTCTAAAACACCTATAAAAAGACATGATTATTAGACGATTTGCCATTTTATATCTTTTATACAATATTTGGTATACTGTTATAATTTTTTCAAGACTGATCTCAACATATTAACATGAATCTTATCGAATATTTTATTATGTAACATATTTAATTTATTACAACAGAGGTATTTGGTGAGTATAACTATGCCAGAATTTGAAAATGCACTATCTATACCTCAGGCTCAAAGTCTTGATGTCTTAAACCGCTCTCAGCCAATGGTTCTTCCGTTGGCTAAGATTTTGAAAGTAAAGTGTGGTCATGATAGACTGAAACATGCAGTAATCTGAACAAAGCACATTCTTCCCCTTTAAAACAGTTACAGTTAACTTGTTTGTTAGTACTGGTCTACACAACAGTGTTGCATTCTGTTACTGTACTCTTCAAAATGTTAAATGTAAACGCACAACCTAAAACCCTAAAAATTATTGACAGTGGGACATAGGTTGCAAGTGAATTTTGTATTAGTAAAGCTACTTCTTTAATGTGACATTAAATAGAAGAGGGATATTATTTTGACAACTTGTATATAGTTCATATGTAAAAGGACAAAGAAAAACTTCAAATTCTGCTGAAAAATCAGATATTGAACAGGCAAAAACAATTTAGCTAAAGAAATAATTTTAGAAAAAGCGAAAATTTTAAATATTTTCAAATAAAAAGTTTGAAAGTGGGCGATGTTAATAGTATTTTTTAGTTATTAACAAATCAACACATAACTCAACTTTTTTTAAATAAAAATTCTTTTAATTAGTCTGTTTTAGAACAGAGTGCTGATGCTCAAACAGAGCAGAAACAAGAATCGTTGATTGATTTTTAATAGGCAACATTCCAGTATATGAATTAATAAATGTAAACAAGACAAAATTGTGTTTTGTATATGAAATGTTTTTTACAAGTGATGGAATGAAGGCCCCACCCTCTTTATCAAATAGGAAATGATAAAAAGGATCAAAATAAAGAAGGAATTTGCTATCAGCATTATAGTTGCTGACTAACTGAAATAGATGTACAGTTTGTTTCAAATTCATTATACCGTTGGAAACATCATTATTCTTAAATTTATCTAAAGTTTTCCAATGAGTCTGTGGTTTTTAACTACACAATGATTCGAGGGGTACAACACTGCTCCAGTTTTTAAGTGGACTAGATTAACTTACATTTATTTATCATACAAATTAAAAGAAAGAAAAGCACGAAGAACAGGCGTTGTCGCAGTTACTTTTTACAAACTTACAACCTATTATATCTAACACAAGAAAAATCCGTACACAAGTCCAAGATGCTGCTCCGTGAGTTCTTAATGGGTCACCTGTTTTACTCTATTAATTAGTACTCAAACAACTTTAACTAAATTGTTTTTGCTGTGCATGTGTAGATTCTTATTTATTCATTGATATCAATGTTTTTAATTTCTCAATGTAACTTTTGAATAATCTTTCATTGCCATTGTCTTAGTTATAAATCTTTTAAAAAGTATTTTAGTGATTAAGATGTAACAAAATATTATTTATTAACCCTTTGTTTTCGAATTCTTGCATAAACATTATTTCTGCATTAGTTCACATCAATAATCAGAACAAATAATTTATGTCATACACATACAAACAAATAACTAACAACATAACAAATAAACAGTTCCTAAATAACTAAGATAAATATCAAGATAGCATAAAGTATATGAAAAATAAATAAAATAATAAATTGAAAACAAAGTTAAAATTCAAGCATGCTATGATCTGCTGTTCCAAGATTCCATTTACATTAAAACTAGTCTAAAAATGAACAAGATGACAATAGACAAGAAGGTGATTAATACTAATCCAAACAAGACATAGTTCCTAAATAATTAAGATAGATATTCAAGATGGCTAAAGATCAATGCAAAATTAAATAAATATACCAAATTTTAATATGGTTTAAATTTGTTCAAATTTTAATATAGCAGGTTTGAGTTTTACTGAAACATGTTCGATCTTCCCTTTCACTAGTAACACCACTACTGAGCTAACATTTCAATTGCCAATCAGGCAGCTGGTGGTAGTGGAAAGGGGTACCCTCCATGTGGCTGTCTTGGAAAATAGTTGGATCATCTGTATGGGAAAGTTCCACTGATTTGTGGTAAGCTCGTGAATTACAGCACCTATATGCATTGCTTCGTGGATTTATATCAGCACAAGTTAAATCGTCAGGTTAAAATCTATATTCGTTATCACAATATAATCAGGGTTGTACGTCTGATTGCTAGCCCTGTCCTCTTGGATGATCATACAGAGTGAAAAGAAGCTTGAGTAATAATCATTTTTACAACAAAGAATCAAAGAAGTTCATGTCTACTATATTGTAAATTATGTTAATAAAAACGTTAAAGTCCTTGTTCTAAAAGATGTACCAATAAATTAATATTCTTGATTATAAAAGGCATTTGTTCTGATGAATTGAATCGATTTGTCGATGCATCGTACACCTCTGAGATTTGTAAAAAACAAAATAAAAAAATACATTTCTTCAGCCACAGACAAATATACAGTAGTAAAACAGAGATATGCAAATTATACAAGTATAAGTAAACAACTTAGCTTACGTACAGATTACAATAAATTAGTAAAAACAACACTTTCCCAGTGAAAACCAACATGTTAAAAAAGGTGATGATTTTTGTCCTTGCATTAACTACGATAATCAATACAAATCTAAGTACACCTAACCAATAATACTTTCCAATATATGAAAGGTTATAATAATTATATTTCTTACTTAATTACTTATTACGTTTCCTACCTTCCTCTTCTAAGTCCTTATTGATTATAAGTTTACCATGACGAAGATAGTTAAGAACAGGGCTAAAATAAGTGGGATCCCTGTCAATCAAGTAAGCACCTCTCTCGTCCTGGAAATTCAAAAACCGCATTTAGAATTAGTCTAAACTCTTAAGACTAGAAAACAAGTATCATAACTTACAGTAGGGTTTGGATTCATTACCACTTAAAAACTTCAACATTACAGTAGCAGGTGATTTTAATTAAAACTTAAGTAATGAAAACCAAAACAAAAGAATTATCAGATGTAATGGCATCCTTTGACCTTGGGCCATTATAATGTCCTGTACATTATAATAAGAGAGTACAAAAGTACCAAAATAATTACTGACAATATTTTCACCAATATAGTTCATACACCAAATTTAACTGCTTGTATTTCAGACCATCATGCTCAAACTGCTCAGGACCAAAGGTGTAAAGTTCAAATTGAAAAAGAACTTTTTGAAAGTAAATAATGATTTTAAAACATTACTATAACAATACAATTGGCAACAAGTAATTTGAATTCAAATTTTAAATCGTAAGTATGAAGCTTTTCCACCACTAATTTGACCACATTTTTCCACTGAAAAAGTCAAGGTTAATACAAAAAAAAAGAAAAGATTTTCAAAGTACCATTATTTATTTTACATTTAAATGAACATTGAGTACAGTGACAATAACAATAGTTAAATGGGGTATAGACTATTTTAGCAACCAGGTCTTAAGCGATGTCTTGAAATTCTTGTTTTGTTTACATCTCTTCAGGTCTTTTGGGTTATTAGACAATTACATGTTGAACATTGAGAAAAAAACTTCTATTTTGTTTTTCAATAACAAACCACCTCAATTCTTCTCAAAATATAAACTAGTGTATTATTAGCTACATAGTTGTGAACCATCTGAAAATGGTTCACATGAATTATGAGTTAAATTAATACTCAGTTACCTTCTTAATAATGAAAACCATTCAAAGTTATAAGAGTGATGTTATAAATTAATGGTAGTGGATGTATAATAGTGATATCCAACCCACCCACACAAATACGTACAATGGTATAAGTCGTGCAAACTAAATTCCGCTCTGGCTCGGCTGTTACTAGCCAAACTCTATAGTAACTCTCGCGCCCGAGCGCTAGGGTAGATTTATTACCTTTGTCAACTCCTGGGCACCAGTATAAAGGATTGTTTTGTGAGTTACTGGACAGAATACAGTTTGTGACTGACTAATGGTGTGTCGGTCTCTTTGAGTACACTAAAAATCTAAGGGAAGGACTCATCTCTTCATAGCAATAAAATAATAAAATTGGTCAGCTTTAAAAAAAAACAATGTTTTCAGGTTGACATTTGTTTTTGCCCGCACCATCACTCACAGGGAAGCAGCCAGAGCAGAAATTGGTTGGCGCGACTTATACTGACCCTCCTGCCTACCCATGCACGTACAGTGATATTGACCCACTCGTAAACATACAGAGGTTTTGATTCAACCTCCCTCCTATACAGGTACTTTAGAAAACAAGTAAATATATACAATGGTTTTTGACGATAGTAAGTCAATAAATAAAAAGTAATTGAAATCAACCCTTTCTGTTGAATTTTATTATGTGTCAGCATGGCTTTTTAAGTACACAAGAACTTGCTCCTATATTGACTGAGTAAGGTCTACAAATTTGATTAAGGTGAATTTCATTGAACTTTGACATTAAGCGAGCGAAGGACGTCAGTTAACATATCATTGTCGAAAATGCCTAATATGCCAACAAAGTCAGTAGATGCACAATTAATTTTTATTTTTTTCTTGATGATATACTTCTTAAATCACCAATTTGGAATACTGTCCTGTGCATGAATGACCATCACATGTAACACATTAACGTTTTTAGTTGGCATCGACAAAATAGTATGAGACTGCTACCTGGTGATGCATGCAGAGCCGATTAGGACTATTCATGTAGTCTCACTAACAAACTGCACTCTGCAGGCCAGTACTGCAGGGTACAGTTATGCCACTACGTTCGTACAGTTATCTTTTTTATGAATGTATGTTGTATTTTATAAATTTAATCCTTGCTGATATTAAAATTTAAAATATGGTGAATTAAGGATACAACATGCAATTTATTGTGTATTGAATTCTACTCAGTATTACATTATTTCTAATTTGTTTAGATTTCTTCATTACAATGTACATAAATTATATTTAAAAGTTTCATAGAACTAATTATAGCTTATTGTTTTTTATAAATATTGTTTCTTCCACTCCAATGGGTTTGCCGCCTCCAAAAGGAAAGTTTGCATTTCGGTTCTGGCCCATGTCAACAGTTGTGTGTGTAGTCTCTCTCAAGCTTAATCATTACTAAAACTTAGTGTAATGTAACGCTTTGCTGCAGTATTCTACAATTAAAATGACCAACAATAATTGAAAATAATAATACAAATCAAATAGCTGGGTATAACAATAGAATAATTAGATTATATACCGTATAATATAGTCTAAACAACTTGAAATAATTAACACTAGTGCAGTTTGATATTCAGTTGACTGACACTATCAAAGAAGAGGTCAAGATCTTCAGGTACCGCATTAAAAAACCTTTTACAGTGGGCAATAGGACCCAAGTAGCTGTGCAGTTGCTTGAGTGGTGGCTGATCATTAATAGATTTCTGGATCTATTTCTTCCAAGCACTGAACTTATACATTGAATAAGTTCTGGAGAATCAATAACACCATTAATAAGTTTATACAGGAAGGCTAGATCGAACAACCTTCTTCTGTAGGCAAGTGTAGAGTACAAACTCCTGCTGAAGTGCTGGTGCAGAGACCTCTCAATAAGGGACACCCCTCCAAGATCACTGGAACCTGCAGAGCTTGTTTTGCATACTGTGAAGAACATGGATATGAGAGGCTTAGTTAAGAGAATATATATATATAGGCCTAGTAATAAATAAATAAAGTAATAATTTCTTGCAGTATATCTTCTGACAATGAATTAGGGAAAAATAACCTCGCTTAGTTTTCAAACTACTTTCAGAGCATCTGGTATTAATGAAATCAAGAGTACCAAAGTTTGGTTTAAAAAATACATGTAATCAAGTCATTACCAACTGCCTATAGTCCTGCCACCAGACTAAAGGTCACTCAATCGCAATCAAATAAAACCCTTCAAAACATGAAGAGTCCTGTCAAAATAAAAACTGACACTAAGTCTACGTGAATTAGTTAAGAGTGGAAATTGCAGTTGTGTCGGTAATTCTGCATTATTATTTAGTCAATCTCAAGCCTTTTCATGCTTTGATAATATATTTTTTAGATGCTAAATACCAATATTTATTAGCATCTTAGGTGTCAGAAACATAAAGTTAGTATCATTTGTGATACATTAGTATACACCTAGGCCGCCCATATACATCTCGCCGCGGCAGTTATTGTTAGGTTAGCATGGCCTATTATAGAATGTTTTTACAATTTCTACTGACTGAAAAGTGGTTTGTGATAGTGAAAATACATTAATACAGGTTCATTCTTCAATACAATAACCTTACCTAACCATAACTCCCTCAGTGCGATATCTCTGTAATTTCAGTGATAGCGTGTGGACAGTAAACCTTCTCATTGTTTTGCAACGTGAATGATGGCTTTCCAAAACTTGATTTCATTTTTCTTTCTAAGTGAGGACTACCTTATCATTATATAAAAATCAGAAAAGAATTAAAGTTGACTAAGTAATTGTGCAGTTTTACGGTTGTGTCAATTATGGGGGCAGAAGAAAATCCAATTTTTATCCAAGTCCAGGGTAGTATTACGTTAGGAATAGCAAAACTTAAGTTGAAATTAACACAGGTTTGCATGAAAATAGCAGAGGACCAGCACAAAATTCACTTCAACCTCAAATAATAGAAAAGTGAAAACTATTTTCTCAGAATAAGAAGTAGGTTTAGCCTAATTTCCTAGGAAATGTATAGGTCTGATTCTACCCATAAGTGATAAAAAAACTCAAGATTTAAAACGCCTCTACATACTGCATAAATGCCCTTAGGTCTAATGAAAACCACATGACTGAGAAAATGAGTCACGTATTTTGAACATAGCCACTAGGCTTATTATTAGTCTTATCCTACTGAGTAGCTAGGTTTGATCAAGATGAAAGCACAAACAAATTAAAGCTCCTTAACTGCAATCACTCCTTATCTAGGTATAAAATTCCATTAACACATTCACTGCGTCACGAGATCCCAGGGTCTCGTGTCATAGGCTGACAATCTCACAGTGATAAAATTCGCATTTAATTCCTTATTTGCGTTTGTGTTATTTTTTCTTTGTAAGTAACGCATTGTTGCAAGAGTTGAACTCTATGGAATCATTTTTCTTTGTAAATTTAATAGCAACCTAAATCTTACACGAGATCTATAGGTTACGTGCCACACCAAAGTAATGTCGTATTAGTTATATGCGGTACCAGACCTATAGATCTCGTGAGACTAAACGTCAATATTAGCAAACAGATTATCAGCTGTTGTTCGGTGGGAGTAGTTCCACGTGGTTGCCGAGGCGTGTTTATTTACAACATAGCCTAAATTTCTTAGCTGGAGTATAATTTATTACAGTACTTCAGGTATTTATGCAGTTTTTGCCACCAAACAAATTTGGAACATTTTGCTTGAAATGGGTCTAGAATTTTTTTTTATTTTCACGAGATATGCTTTTTATTCCACAGAAATAACGTATCTTACTAAAAAACCAATGTCACAACTTTTAGTATTTTTTTCATATTTCCGTTAATTTAAATGGTATTTTAATAGGCCTAATCTTTTTTTTATTTTGATATTTTTTTTGCTGAATACAAATTTGAAACTATTTTGGTTTATTACAAATATTTCTCGAGATGTAATGGAAAAACTACTATCGGGGCAAAACTGAGTAGCGGCCATTACACGATCGATATATACAACAACTATTAATCACAAATACAGAATTCACCTATATTCCCGCCGGAGTGACTGCCGGCAGGCCGTCACGGAGGCCAAACACTCGAATTTAACGCAAATTACGAGTTTTTGTTGAGAAAATAGAGAATTAAGGATGTTAGGTTATGTTTGGTTACGTCAGTAAAAAATGCATTTTCGCACTGAAAAAATAATTTTACTACAAAACTAGTTATATATTTGTGTTCAGCATAAAAAACACAAGAAATGAAAAAAGTTGGTTTTTAACTATCAGATAAAAAACTTTTTATTTTTCAGTAAAAAACGAGTTTTCTACGGATGAAATCAAACTTTTCAAGGGATATAGACTCATTTTTCACCCCTTTTTGAACATGAAATCGTATTTTCAGAGGTGGCAAGAAAATGCATAATTATCGTACTTCCTCGAATTCAACATGAGATCCCGAAGCCTCGTGCTTATACGCTATATGCACAACCTACATAGCACTTATGACATCAGACACTTTATAAATCTAAAACAACAACCTAGAGTGCTCTATCTTCAATTGATGACGTGATATTGTGCGCAGAACTTCTGTTGCGCAACGAGATCTCGTCCTGTGCTGAATTGATGATATACAATGAGATCGTGTGTCGTACAGGGCGAATGGCCAAGAAATTATAACAACGCAGTGCTGCGTTTTAATACTGAAACAGTCTAGGCCTATCTGCTAGCCTAGTTTATTAACTAGGCCTTACAGGAGTTGATAAATAACTTATAATGCTAGGCCTATACAAAATATACTCAACCTGTACAGTTAGCCTAAACTTTACTAAGTCCTAATTTTATTGATCAAATTCCAACATTTATTTCAATACTTACTCTGTCTGATATTAAGTCAGCATCTTCCTTGCACAGTCTGTATAGAAATGAATTGGGATCCCTAGATAAAGTTGTCTTAGTTGTTAAAAAATGTGTACCACCAACATTTAATTTAACCCACTGTTTGCTACTAGATACTCCATTAGGTTTACAGTCTATTGAGTTATCCTCAAATTCACTATTAACATTTTCCTTCACAGAAGAATTACAAACATCAGCCATGTTTATTTTGATTTTGACTGCTGTTGCTTCTAGTTCTTCCGCTCAGTGTTGCCAGATTTAGATATACTTGTAACATAGGTTTAAGCTTGTGTACTACCATAGTCTAACATATTTTTCACTAGTGTATAAAAAGACAGTTCAGAGGAATATACTGTCAGCTTCCCAATCTGTTCCAGAAAATTGAGATCAGGAAAACAGTAAACTATCTTACATGCCAATAAAAATAAATCCACCTTGGTAGATTTCAGCATTCTGTTTATTCTTTCAATTCATATATTTTTCATTAGTTATAGTACTTTTTTAAAATTCACAGGCCAGTTCACATGGGCTTCCAAGCCTGAGCGTGATATTTATTCAACGAGTGAGTACCGATCGTTGGCTCAGTGGGGATTCGAACCTTGGAAATTGCCTTTCGCAGTCCGAAGCCTTAACCACTGAGCCACCACGCCGGTCTTATAAAAAAACTCGCTTTGCTCGTGGGGGGCTTCACCACCAAACCCCCTTGGGGTTCAGGCCAATTCGTTGAATATAAAAAGTTCATGTTGAATATAATTCAACGTTCGTTGAATATAAAAAGTTGAATATAGACACCGGTTGACAAACTGAACGTCCCCGCCCCTAAACGCGAACCTTTGACCAGCGGCGTCCAGATTGTAAACTTGGTGGTTGTTCGAGACTGATTTCTACTGTAGGGGTGGGGGTAGGTTCGAGCCGTCACCCCTCGGCCCTCTGGCAGTCAGTCTCGCGTAGCGCCTCACCCACTCTTGCAGTGTTGTAGCCACGAGCTCATATTGATTCGATACATTTAGATTCGTAACATATAGATTAGATACATTACAATTTATTTAGACCAGTTACATTTTACTTTAATCTCAAGTTTTGTCACAGTTTCAATAGTTCTTACCATTAACTTCAATTTCAATAAACTCAGTGATCACATCTCATTTTGTTTCATTAATTACTATTTACCCGTTTCCGAATTAGCTTACCGCGGCATACATACGCCGTAACATTTTTGGTCCTCCGGGCCGGATCGTGTACGTAACATTTTGGTCCTCCGCGCCGCACCGTATACGAAACGGATTACATCACTTTGTGCAGTGAAACAGTGGTTCTTTAGCTACGTTGTGAAGCCTGAACAGTGCAGTGTAGTGCCAGTTAAGTGTTGGTGACAACCGCCCTTGCCTGCTTTCTCCGAAGTCTTCTTTGTCTCCAGCCAACCCCAGCGACTTCACGGCGCCCATAAAGACCCTCAACATCTGCCGACTGCGTTCCAGCCCCATTGTGAACCTCTCGCCTCTGCCAGCCCTTGCGCGCCTCTATGGACACATGTGAGTGAGCCCTTCCTCTTTCACTCTCCTTCAGGGCAACCGTAGACCCCACACTCACTTTCCCTTTCTACACCCTCAGCTGTTCCTTTTATTCTCTTCTGTCAAAACAAACCTTGTAGTAAACTACCCTTGTCGCTAACTGCCATTTAATATTTATTCATTTTGATTGTTTTAATTTTATCATTTCATTTTATTTTCGTTTAGTCTGTCATTACATTTTATAAAATGGTAGGTGATAATGACAATAGTACTCAAGAACTGAAACAACTGGTTCAGAAGAGAGGACAAGCTAAAGCCAAGCTATCTAGATTTAAGACCTTTCTTGACTCATTATCAGACACAACTAGTGTGACAGAGCTAAAACTAAGACTAGCTAGATTAGAGGGTATTTTATCAGAATTTGAAGAAATACAATCACAAATAGAGGTCATTGACACAAGCGACTCACAAGAGGATGAAAGGGAGTCTTTTGAATTGATGTACTACAAATTAGCAGCTCAAGGTGAAGACACTGTGCAGAGTCGGATCCCACAACCTGCCATTGCATCTACTCTCAACAATGGCCCATCAAGTACCTCATCCAACAGCCAAGTCCAAGTAAAACTCCCAACAATAGACTTACCCAGCTTCAGTGGCCAGTACGAAGACTGGTTATCTTTTTCGGAAACCTTCAATGCATTGATTCATACCAATGAGTCACTCAATAATGTGCAAAGGTTTCACTACCTGAGGTCATCTTTGAAGGGTGACGCTTCTGAACTCATACAATCCCTGGAGCTTATTGCTTCCAATTACTCAGTAGCCTGGAGTTTATTGGAAGGCCGCTACAAGAATAAAAGAATCATCATCCAAAAACATGTAAAGTGTCTGTTTGAGCTCGCTTCTGTAGACAAAGAAGCAGGTCATAGCATAAGGAACTTGCTGGATGGTACACTGAAGCACATCCGCGCCCTAGCAGCTTTAGGCGAACCGACTGAAAGTTGGGACACGTTGTTATTACACTTAATAACATCGAAATTGAACTTCAGCCTACTGCGGGAGTGGGAGCTCTCCACAGTCCCAGACCAGCTTCCGACGTTCAAGAACCTGACAGAATTTTTAGAAAGGAGGTGTCAGATCCTAGAAAATGCAAGTGGCAGAGTGTCACAAAGGCCCACCACCTTGAGCACTACGAAGACCAGACCAGCACAACGATCCTACCTGTTGGTCCAGAGCTCAAACTGTCGATTGTGTAATGGTGACCATCCCATTTACAAGTGCCAGGATTTGTTGAAACGCCCACCAGGTGACCGTCATCACATGCTAAGGAAAGCTGGAGTTTGCTTCAACTGCCTTAAGCCAGGCCACAAGCTATCAGAATGTTTTTCAAGAGGCTGTAGAATATGCAACAAAAAACATAATACTGTTCTTCACTCATCCGATTCATCATCTTCTCAAGAAACATCATTAAAAGAAGTTCCTGCAGGAGCTATAAATATTCACGCTCGTGAGAAGAAAAACGAAGTTGTAAATGCACACACAGCTATTCATCATCAAAACCCACATCAGGTCCTGTTGTCTACAGCGCTGGTAGACGTTGTGAGCCCCACAGGAAAACAGCTGAGATGCCGAGCCTTGCTTGATAATGGTTCACAGTCCTGCTTCATGACTGAGAACGTGTGTCAAGCCTTAGGACTACGTAAAACCAGAAACGAGTCCCAAATTGTTGGTGTGAACAATGTTCCAATAAGCATGAATGGAACAACTACTTCTTTGCTTAGGTCTTGCGTTACCAGCTACAAAACAAACTTATCATTTGTGGTTGTCCCAAAAATCACAAATGACTTACCCAGAGAAAAGGTTAACGTTGAAGGGTTTAAAATACCTGGCCACATCACTTTGGCAGACCCTGGCTTTGCCAGCCCTGGTCCCATTGACTTACTGATAGGCCAAGAAATATTCTATGACATTATCTGCATTGGACAACTAAAATCAAAGGGCTATCCAACATTGCAGAAAACCAGATTAGGTTGGGTAGTAGGAGGGAAGCTTGAGGGAGATATTAACCAAACGAGTTTCAATCAAACATGTCATCAGACAACGGAAGAACGTTCGTTGGAGCCAAGAGACAGATGCAAGGGTTGTACAATATCTTCGAGAAGGAAGCACCTGCCATCTCAAAGGCGGCAATTGAAGATGGAATCCAATGGAGCTTCATTCCACTCTATGCACCACACATGGGAGGCTTATGGGAAGCAGCAGTTAAATCCCTTAAGCACCATCTCCAGAGGATAGTTGGATCAACAGCTCGTACCTTCGATGATTTAAGCACTATTTTAACACGAATAGAGGCAGTTTTGAATTTTAGACCCATAATTCATACATCCAAATGATCCCATCGACCTAACCACCTTCACTCCCGCACATTTCCTTACACGTGGCTCACTTACCCAGAACCTCTTCTGGTGCAGATCCCTGAAGGACGGCTTTCCCGATGGCAGCGTTTGCAGCGCTTGCTACAAGACTTTTGGTCCAGGTGGCCGAAGGAATGCCTGAACAATCTTCAGCAAAGGGGGAAGTGGAAGCTACAACACCCGTCTCCAGGAAAGGACAGTCTGATAAGGGTTGTAACATTAAAGACTGCAGCGGAAGAGGTAAAGAGGAGTATTAATAAGGTATGCTTCCTACCCATCAAACAATAAAAGCCCAAAAGATTATTCACAATTTTGTTTACAATTTACTTAGTTTTAGTTATTTTTCCCATTGTCATATCATGTGCTTAACATTAATAATGAATCCTTATGCATATAGTTAGTTACCTTCGACACATAATTAAATTTTCATAACATTATTATGCTTACTTATATTTTTAACTTGTACATATCGTAGCATTTCTAATGTAGTAACAATAATACCACATAATTATTAATAATCATTTATATGAATTTCATGATTTGTGTTTGTATATATACCATTTTGCTTTCAATTCTTTGTCTGCTATTTGAAGTAATGCGAATTTGTATTCTTTATACTTAACGAAATTTATGCCAATTTTATCAATTAAGCTAATATTTTGAAACGTCATTGTTTGTATTATATAACTTACATTGTTTTATTTGGTAACTTTATATGTTTTCATGTTTTAATATAAATCACCATGATGCTCGCATCTGTAATTTTTATCTTGTCAGTTTTCTTCTTATTTCTTACAATTTGTATAGTAAAGAGGCTAGCATTGTTGCCATGTTTCAATCTTCATTGTTGTTCACAACGTATTTGATAATGTCTTATTTGCTAATATTGTATATGTATATTTAAAGTGTATGAATATCACATTTGTCCATGTATAACCATCATTAGCTAAGACTTGTATTTTTCATTTCATCATATTTAAACTTGTATCATTTTCATTTTTAGTTGTATTGAAAATACCCTTCCGGTATTTTCAAGGTGGGCGGGATGTTCGAGACTGATTTCTACTGTAGGGGTGGGGGTAGGTTCGAGCCGTCACCCCTCGGCCCTCTGGCAGTCAGTCTCGCGTAGCGCCTCACCCACTCTTGCAGTGTTGTAGCCACGAGCTCATATTGATTCGATACATTTAGATTCGTTACATATAGATTAGATACATTTACAATTTATTTAGACCAGTTACATTTTACTTTAATCTCAAGTTTTGTCACAGTTTCAATAGTTCTTACCATTAACTTCAATTTCAATAAACTCAGTGTTCACATCTCATTTTGTTTCATTAATTACTATTTACCCGTTTCCGAATTGGCTTACCGCGGCATACATACGCCGTAACAGTGGTACATTCTTCCTTCGATTTTGAAGAAGGAGAGTCCACTAGGATGACGGTACCCACCAGACACCTCGAGTGCACAGAAGGCAAACAGGTCGTTGTATGCTCTGGCTCGTTCTAGGAAATGATGATTAGTATAAAACGGCGCGTCCAAAGGAGGTAGATTAAGAATATTATATGCTCCCTCACCACAGCACCACTTTTTTTTGTCTTTCTCTGGGTTTATTATTCTGGGATTGTAGTCCACTACTGGACCAGTGCACACTATTGTTACAAAATCGAATTGTAAGAACAATTTGCAAAGAACCATACTTAGACCATTGTAAGCCGCTACTTATAGCTTTTAAAATATTGGTATTGCCATCAACCACCCTTGAGTCAGCATCGGTGGTACAAAGGATATCTGAGAGGTTTTTTAAAAATAAAGAGCTCCACAATTATGAAACAAGGCAGAGGACTATGATCCACATGAATCATGCAACTTCTAGCTTAGTGAATATTTCATAGAGGTATATTTGTACAAGTATATAATAACATTTATGCCGAAAGAGGTATAGAAGACATAATTCAATTCAAGAATAGGTTACAGTTTAATTCCCAAATGTGAACTATATAAGGAAATAGAACCAATTACAAGACAAAGAAAAGAAATCATGCATTGAACTTTGGAAATAATAATGAAGATGCCTTTAATCTTACATCCGTGGCGTTAGTTTTAGTTGAACATTCTATACAGGGCCAGTTGTAGACATTTTTCTAGTGTAAGTGAACAAGTTGTGGCGCCCCCCTTCTCCATATGAACCCTGCTCTAGTCAGCTTATAAGGAATTTAACAATTTATTTACTCGTAAATTAAAGGCAAAACTTAAGAAGTGTTTAATTACAACACTAAAAATAGATTATTCTTGCTTTCTAGATATTTTAATTAATATATCTAGTAGATTTAATGGGTCCATTAAATCCAATCTTGTGTCTGATTTGAATGGTTTTAAGGAAAATCAGAGTAGAATTGTAAAACCATCTGTAACACATGTAGCTATTAAGAAATCAGGGAAAATCAGTGGGTGGTTCAAAAGCCTAAAACAAGTTCCATGCCAACTCTTGTCTCCAACGACATTCACTTGCATAATAGGTTTGCTGTTCTGGATAATAATGAACCAATTGAAAATGTTTCAATAGCACATCTCTCTCAACTTGTTCTAAACAATACTAATATTAAGGTAGCAGTCAAAATACTAAAGGAACCGTGTGTAAAAGATCTAAAGTTCACTAAGTGACAGGGTCTTAATGTGGTGTTTCTCTCTGACAGTCACGGGCGTGGACTAAGTAGTATGTTGCAGAACAAACTTAAAAGTGGCGTGTCTGTCACAGGAACTTTAAAACCTACTGCAAGGGTTGATAGTGTGGCTTAGTTAGACAACGCTGTACAGGATCTATCAAAGGATGACGTATGTATTGTAATGGCTGGGACTAACAATGCTCCTGGCCGCTTTGGGGAGGTAACTAAATACATGAGTTTATTTTTGAACACTTGCAAACATACAAATATATTTTCATAGAGGTTCCTAAAAGGTACGATAACGTACATTGTAACGATGATATTGTGAAGATGAAGTCCAGAAGCTAGTTTCTACCCATGATCACGCTTCCTACACATCTCTTCTCAACTGTCCCAGACGGTGGTATACAGGACGAGGGCTACATTTTAACACATTGGGGAAAGGTTACATTACTGAACTCATTCTTGAAAAGGTTCAGGGCAAAGGTAAGTCTGATCATACTCGTACACTTAAGATAAAACCTAATACACAGTGCGTTGACTTGCATAATAAAGCTAAAAATCCTGATATTCGATCCCACAATGTTGACAAGGTAGTGGGGAGTAAGGGAGTAGGTACAAAAGTGTTTTACAACTCAACAATTAAAGTTAATTTTTTAGATCAGGGTAGATTCCGGCAGTAGATGCGGTAGCGGATTTAGAATTGGGGGTTCACATAAACAAACCAAATATTTTAAGTATACTACATCAATATATCTGTGGCACCAAAACGAATAAGGAACTACTTGAAATATATACGAACCAGCAAGTATAGTTTGTCTGTCAGAACATCATCTAAACGACTCAGAATTTCAAAGTTTTTCATATACTAACAATAAAAACAATCTAACCCTTTGTGTAGCACAAAAGAAAAAGGGTGGCGTTTTCTTTCTGGCCAGGGACGGGCTTAATGTAGAATCCGTTGATGTTTCCCAGTAAGCTTCACAGCTCACCTGTCAGCTTGCGGCAGCAAAGGTTAAATATCCACCAGATTTTGAAATACTTATTCTAGCAGTACACCGGTTGTCTGAGTATTATTGCGCAGAGTTTTTTTCTCTTCTTGGTCAGTGCTTAGACAAAATAATTCGAAAATATGAAAACATTGTTGTCCTAGATGATTTTAATATTGACATTTTCACGACCGAGTACGTACACTGGAATTTATTCATTTAATGTCTGCCTTTGGACTGAGGCATACTATTACAAACTACACGAGGGAAATAAAAAACTCGACAGCTGGTATATACAATATTTTTACCAACCTCAGTAACGAAATAATTCATAGTGAAATTGTGGTCACAGCTATTACAGATCACCATGGGCAAGTAGCCCACATTCCCCCTTTCAATAGTAAATCTTGTTTTAAGTTTACCCGACAATTTTCACTTTCAAACATTAACACTTTTAGACACTTTCTAACGAGAGAATCCTGACATGATGTCTTCAATTCATAGGATGTTGATAACGGTCTTGAACAATTTATAATAGCATTAGAATTCTGTTTTGAGGTTGCATTCCCTCTAGGCAAATAAAAACATCGCAGGAATAAACCATTCACCAGACCTAACCTAAATTCTGAGGTATTACGGAAGAGAGATGATCTGAGAGACTTGTATAATACAAGTAAGGACCTGGATGCTTACCATCCCCTCAGGATTTCTTATAAAAAGAAGAAGAATGAATACAGGAGGCTCATTCGTAGGGAAAAGGCGAACAGAATTTCCGAAAAAAAATCCAAGCTAACCAAATAAATGTAAAGCATTCTGGAAAGTCATAAAGGATTTCTAATTTTCTTCCAGTAGAATTCTGGAAAATATAGTTCTTATAGACAATTATGGTAACCATATTGAGCATCCCGAACAGGTGGTTAATACATTTTGTCCGTTTTTTACGTCCCCTGAACACACATCGATCCAGAGTAATACTTTTGTTTCTGACTCCCTGAATCATATAAACTGTCTCCAAACCTGCGTTATTTCTCCGGTTACAGATCAGGAAGTTATTAACACTGTCAATTGCCTGAAGTGTAAACAGTCAACAGGGCCTGACCAGATTTCAACAAAATTATTAAAACAAGTAGTCGAGAAATTAGCTCGAACTCTAATGTATCTAAGTAACATCTCGTTCGAAAATGGCAAATTTCCCAAATTTTTAAAATATGCAATTATTCGTCCAGTTCACAAGAAAGGGAGCAAATCCGACTGTAATCAGTATAGGCCGATTTCTTTGCTTTCTAACGATTTCAAAGGTTCTATAAAAGTTGTTTGTCAGCAGGCTTCTCCGGTTCATTGAAAAAATAACTTGGAGACTCCACATCAATACGGCTTTATAAAGAAAAGATCTACAATAGATTCTGTCAATTCACTAATATCTGCTATTATTAATGATCTAGATTCTAAGAAGCTAAGTCTTGGAATTTTTATTGTCCTAACCAAGGCCTTTGATCTTCTAAACCATGATAGGCTTCTCAGTAAGCTCTCCCTTTTAGGAGCCAGGGGTCCTGCTCATAGTTGGATCTCTACTTTCCTAAGAGAGCGAAGTATAGCTTTTCGCATCCCATTTGTAGGAAAGGATGGGTGCATGAATACTTTAACTTCTTCGAGTACTAGCACTCATGTAGGGGTGCCCCAAGGGTCTTTTTTGGGCCCATTCCTTTTCCTCCATTTTATAAATGACTTGCCACAGGAGGTTCGACACTCTCTTCTTTGTCTATTTGCGGATGACACCTCCATGGCTGTTGGGGCTCCTGACCAACACCAGCTTGAAGTAAAAGTATGCAATTAAATTAAATCAGTAAGTAAATGGTTTCAGAAAAATGTTCTTACAATGAATACATTAAAAAACTCATCTTGTTAACTTCAGCATATCTCATTTATCACATCCGCCACACATTTCCTTGAGTTTTGTTCTATGTTACCACAGTGTAATGAAGTAACATTTTTGGGAATAGTTCTAGACAACATTTGGAATTTCATAGCCACATTAATAAAGTCAGTAGCAAAATAGCTTAAGGAATATCTGTAATCAGAACACTTGCTGCCGTAGGTGACACGTCACTTCTTACTGCGTATTATGTCTTGGTTTTTCCTTATCTAAGAGTAGCAGTCTGGGAAGTGAAAGTGTTTAAACCAACCTCATTTTTAAACTTAAAAAAAGTGATTAGAGCAGTTTTTAAGAAGCAATACCAACAATCATGTAAAAACATTTTAAAGGATTTTAGAAATTTTACATTTTTCTCTATATATATTTTTAAGTGCACAAAATTTGTTAAGAAACACATACAAACCTTTTTCAGTACAACAACCCATAGCCATAATTTAAGAAATTGATGTACAATCGCCATTCCGAAACACAGAACCTCATTTTTCGAGAGCCACTTGACATACACAGAAATAACACTTTTTAATACATTACTGAATCAATAAGAGGAGACAACTATAAGTTGTCTTAACTTATATAAGTTGCACAAATTATAAGTTGTGCCAACTCATTTACACGGAGAGTTGAAAACTATCTTCTGGACGGGGCATTCTACAGCATTCAGGAATATTGTCAGGCAGACACTGAAAGTAACCTGTAGCTTTGTATAGACTATATAGATGTAGTCATATTTTATTATAAGAACAGTATAGTTACTTAAGCTAACGACTGCTGACACATTTCATGTAATGTTAATTAATTGTCTATGCAGTAAAGAAGTTTGAGTTTGCATTTTGGCAAATTCGTTGATAATGTAATTGGTGTTCTTTCGGTTTAGTTAATCATTCTCAGTTGCTATTGTTGCCAATCCACTCGAACACGGAACAATCTTGAAAATGGTTGATATAAGACATGTCTTTTCAAGTTTCTACTTAGAAAAGGTTAATACCTACTGCCGGCGCAACAATTACGAGTACCCGAGTTTGAAAATTGTTTACTAAGGAACTAAGAGGCCTATGAAAAGTCAGTCACGCAACTGTTTCTCTTGTTTAATTAGTCACTTTAAATATATAGATTTAAAATGATTTCAATCAATTTAAAATCATAGAATTTACGTACGCATTTAAAAATAATGTATCTTAACTATACATTTCATCAGGATTCACAAGACGATCAACAAATTAATTTTATGACTTCTAAAAGCAAAGAAACCCGTGTTACAGTACATGGATAAGAACCTTTTTCTTGAAAATTTATAATTCTGAAATTTATAAAACAAATAGATAACATTACTCTCAACTACATTTTAATATATGAATTCAATACAATAACGGATTGTTTAGTAATAAAAGTATACAGTTAATGTACATTGTAAAATAGTAAACATTCCACCATGTTTTTGGTTCCAACTAGGATACAAATGATTAAAACTTATAATAAAAATCATAAATGTATCTGTCATAACTTACAATTAAACGAGAAAAACCTGGTATGATTTAATTTGTTTGTATGCCTTTTAGTTTCTTAGTAAACAGCTTTCAAACTCGGGTACACGTAATTTCTGCGCCGATAGTAAAACAGTCATCAACTCAGCTTGTAGTAGAAGATTATTTTAAGTATCTTTTTTTAATTTATTTATTGATGTATCACTTATGATGTCACTATCAAAATGTTGTCAATATGAAAGTGTTGGTCACAGTCATAAAACATCTGAATGTCATTTTAAAACACTCTTGTCATTTTTATGTTTCAAAAGGCTTTTATTTACAGAAAATTAAAAATAGAATGATAATAATCTACACCTAATCAATTTCTGCAATTTACTTATATACCGAGTTACACTAATACATAGTAAAAAACGTGACCTTATTTTATTGTTGAGGAAAGTTTTTACTTTACCTGTGTATTGATATATTAATATACCTGCAAATCGATGGGCAAATGCTGTTTCGTTCTCACAGTTAATTTATAGCATATCTGTTATTAAAGAGTTTACATCTTCCAGTATATAATATAATAATTTTTCGGATCATCCTGCTTCTAAAATAATTATTGTTCTTAGCATAGTAAAATTGAATATACTACATGTAAGTACTACATGTAAATTGACTGATACTCTTCTTGTATGGGGTTTCATTTATATTTTAACGAACCACTTGAATTTTTGATTAAATTATATTTGCTGAAAATTGGTGTAAAGAAAATTGGAAATTAATAAACAGTTGCAGACGACGTATTGTCGAGCATTATTTTTAATAGAAACATCACTAGTGCTGAGTTACTCCACAGTGCACGAGGGAAGTAATTATAATCCTCCTTTTTCATGCAGTAGTAGTATTGGGAGGAGCAGATCTGTCTGCTATGTAATCTGTCTGATATAATTTAAATCTGTTTAAAATTCGTCTGAAACACCTTTTGGTGTCGAATACATTTTACTCTCTGGAAGAGTTCTTGACGAGCCACTGGGATGAATAATTAAGAAATATATTTAACAAACTTAATGCAGATGATGGACAGAACACATGAGTGAATGCGTGAGTGAGTGACACCCAGTGTAGGTTTGTATGGAATGGATTGTGGAGTGACTGAGTTGCTAGACTCACTAAATAATGACAATTGTGATGCAATTTTATATATTGTAAATTATGCAATAAAGATTCTTCTTCTTGTTCTCTCTGTAAGGTTTCATGTCAATTTGGGAACAAGAGTATCTAGAGTACTGGGATTAACTGTTAGCAATATTTTAGGTGGTGGTAAGGTAAATATGCGCGTGCTCACGGAGTTCCAGTTTATGATTTACCTGTACTCCCGCAATTAAAATTTAGCAGACTGACTACGTTCAACCGAATAATACTAATACATAGTAAAGTTATATTGTCGTTGCTACACACCTCTTGGTGCCTGCTCAGTATGGCTTCAGAATGAGGCGTACTGTCTCGGCAGTGGATTCTCTTGTCGAAGTCATATTGAGTGCTTTTGAGAATAGAATGTCAACCTCTCTCTTACTGTGTGATCTCTCTCGTGCATTCGTACATACAGCATAACATTCTTATCATGAAACTTAAACTGTATCTGGGAGATGACGAACTCAAAATGATTAGCTCCTATCTTGGTCATAGACAGCAGATTGTCAGCTGGAATGGGATCTTGTCTAAGTCTCGGGCCGTGGAACATGGGGTTCCCCAGGACTCAGTGTTGGGCCCCCTGTTGTTTATTATTGATATTAACGACTTGTACTTTGATGTATCGGGCAAAGTTAAACTGTTTGTTGATGATTCCACACTTTATTCCTGTGGACCTGATCCTTTTTGTTCTCAATCAGCCGTACATGACTTAATGACGATTGCTTCTCACTGGTTTGAGATCAATAAATTCTCACTTAATGAAGCAAAGACTCAGGAAATCACTTTTACTCTGAGCAAGAATCCCCCTAAGTGTGATCATGTTAAACTATTATGTTTTACTTTGGACTCTGGGTTACTGTGGGGGCACGATGTTGATGCGGTCTGTAGGTGACTGAATCGCTCATTGTATCTTCACAGGAGGCTTGCGGATGGTGTGACCGGCCATTACCTGAGCAGGCATATTTTGCCTTTTTTCATTCTGTATTTTCTTATGGAATCAGGCTCTGGGGTCACACCACTAGTACCCACAAAATTCTGTTGCTGCAAAAGAGGGCAATTCGCCTTATGTCTGGTGCTGGCTGGTTGGATCACTGTAGGCCATTATTTGTACAAAATATAGAGCCCTAACTGTTGTGAACCTATATGTGCATGATTGTATTTTAGAGATAAAGAGAAGAGAAGGATCCCTAATGTTAAATAATAATGTTACCCCAGCGTACTAGAGGTAACAACAATATTATTATGTCTAGACTTAGATTGCATAAATCCTCATCTTGTTTTCCTGTTACAGGTATTAGATTGTATAATAAGCTACCGTTATCTATAATGGCTCTTCCAAATTCCAAATTGTCTAAGGTGCTAAAAAATTGGCTTATAGACAATCCAATTTACTGTCTTGATGAATATTTCAACTTAGACCATAAATGCTTGAGGGAGTATTTTAAGGGTTAGGGCTAAACTTCAGATGGTATGTTTCCACAAATATTTGGCATGATGATTTGCATGTTTTAATGTTTGGCACATGATGATTTGCAAGTTATAATCTAGGTTATTTAGCAATTAGAATTTGTAATGCTGCATGATGTATGCTTTTTACTTTATATGATTTGGCCTATTGTTTTGTAAACATTTAATGGCTGAATAAATCATTTGAATCATTTGAACGAGTTACTGTTATCCCCTAGTTTAATACTGAGCGTTTACTACTACGTATTATTACGTTAGTTAGTTAGTTAGTTTAAGTGGGGATATATAGTTGGTCCAGAAAACCCTTGCAACGAAGCCTAAGGCTTTTTGTCCCAATCCCGGTGCCTAATCGTCGTAAAGCTGGCAACCCTTGACCAAGTCAAGGAGCTTCTTCACTAGATTAGTAATTTCCAACTGTCCCAGAGGTGAGCCTTCAAAAAGTGCTCTTCTTCTGGCACCAAGGGCCTCACATTCCAGGACAATGTGTTCTGCCGACTCTTCGTCCTCCCCACAGAGGCGACAGATGGGATCCTCCGTAAAGAGTCCCACCGTTCTTAGATGCCTCCGGAATTTGCCGTGGCCAGTGATGAGTCCCACCACCAGCTTAACGTGCGGTTTACTTAACCCAAGAAGTGACTTTGTCAACTTCTGGGAGGGATTCTTGACAAGAACCTTGCCGAGTCTTTGCCCTGGGAACCGCCGCCATCTTTCCAGATGTCTGGCACTGACCCAGTTTTTAATTGCTGTTTTGGCAGCTGCAATCGAAACGCCGCAGGCCGGCTCATGACCCATGAAGGGCTTGAGAGCACCCTCCCTGGCCAAGGCATCGGCCTGCTCGTTGCCTTCTAATCCCCTATGTCCTGGGATCCATTCCAGCAAGACCTGATTTCTTAAACCCAGGATGCTGAGGGACTCCACACATTCCCAGACTAGACCAGACGAGACCTTCCAGGAGTCAAGAGCCCCTAAGGCCGCCTGACTGTCTGAGAGGATGTGGATATATTTCCCGTAAACCCCTCTCTCGACCGCCTGGGTGGCACAATGAAGGATTGCGGTGACTTCAGCTTGGCAAACGGTGCCATACGCTCCCAGGCTCACGCTAGCGTTGGTCCTAGGGTCGCCAGTATAGACACCAAATCCAGCTCTGTTGCCCATTCTAGACCCGTCTGTGAACCATACAATTCGGTCGTGAGAAGAAACCGGGCTACTAACACCGTCCCAGTACTCCCTCGACCTGAAATCCACAGTATAGGGTCTAGTGAAAAGGTACTTAGTCCCAATGAAGTCAGACTTCATTGAGAGTACCTCATCGTTTGTTTACTAGATTGGCCACTGAGGAGTGACCTGTACAGGACCCCCTCCAGTGGCCAGTTACCTGAAGCCTATAAGCCGCCGCCCGAGCCTCCCCAATAATGAAGAGATCAAGGGGCGGCAGGTTGAGAAGAACCTCCAGTGCAATAGAAGGGGTCGACCTAAAGGCCCCTGTCATGCACATGCAGGCAAGTCTTTGTAGGCTAGAAAGCCTACCCCGGACAGTTACCTGATTGACCTTAGGCCACCAGATCAAAGCCCCGTAAGTAATTTGTGGTCTGATGACCGCTGTGTAAAGCCAGTGGCAGACATGGGGTGACAGGCCCCATGTGGAGCCCACGCAGCGCCTAGTGGTCACGAAGGACCACTTAGCTCTGCGGATGACTTTATCAAGATGCAAGTTCCATGTCAGTTTCTGATCAAGGATTACTCCCAGATACTTAACCGACGATGAAACAGGCAGAGACACTCCACCAAAGGCCAGGCCTCTGAAGGAGCCCTGAACCCTTTTCCTGGTGAAGGGAACTATTACTGTCCTGGAAGGGTTTATTGCAAGCCCTTCTCTTACACACCAGGAGTTCACTGTTTCCAGACTGTCGTTCATGATGTCCGTAACAGTGCCCTGGTACTTGCCACGGACCAGTAGGACGAGATCGTCCGCATAGCCCTGTATGAAAATGCCCTTATCCGTGAGGCTGACTAGATCATCCACCACCAGGTCCCACAGGAGGGGTGATAGAACTCCCCCCTGCGGGCATCCTCGGCTCGCAGAAATCTCCACCACCTCACTTAGAAGGGTTGATTGAATTCTTCTGCCCCGTAACATGTGGTCGACCCACCTACAGATGGTAGGCTCTACACCACGTTGTCCCAGCGCACGAATAATTGACTGATATGAGGTGTTGTTGAATGCCCCCTCAATATCCAAAAAGGCTCCTAGAGCAATTTCTTTGTTCTCCAGGGAATGTTCAAGGTGCCTGACCAAACAATGGAGGGCAGACTCACAAGACTTCCCCGGGAGATACGCATGTTGATTTCGATGTAAATGGGAGTCTTTAAGCGCCCCTTCTCGAATGTGAAATTCTACGAGTCTCTCCATGGTCTTCACCAGAAACGAGGAAAGACTAATTGGCCTAAAGGATTTGGCGTTTGTGTAGTCGCCACGAACCCGCTTAGGAATAAAAACTACTTTGCTAACTCTCCAGGACTGAGGAATATACCCAAAGGCTCGCCCTGAAGATTTCGCAAAGTAGAAAGTAGAGGTTCGGTGGGCCCTTCTGCAACAGTGCGGGAAAGACGCCATCGCCTCCTGGGGATTTAAATGGGCTGAACTTGTCAATTGCCCATTTAACTTTGGAAACGGTGACTATGCGTCTAGCTTGCCTCCAGTC
Source organism: Stictocephala bisonia (assembly GCA_035578905.1). Lineage (NCBI taxonomy): Eukaryota > Metazoa > Arthropoda > Insecta > Hemiptera > Membracidae > Stictocephala > Stictocephala bisonia. Next base: position 96,460 of record JAQJVL010001878.1, read on the forward strand.
CTCTCGAGTTGCCCTAGGTATAGGGCTAATCTCTCGAGGGCCAGAGACTTCCAGAGCATCGTCAATGAGATTCCCTGGGAAGTGACACTCCAGAAGGAGCTTGAGCGTTTCACCAGGTAAAGTTGTCAATTCCCCTGAGCTGGTTCTAAGACTGCCCATGGGGTTGATAGGTTCGCTAGCCAGGATTTTCTGGATTCTGGCTGCCTCTTTGATGGAGTCAATGCCCCTACAAAAGGTTTGCCATGAAGCCTTCTTGGCATCACGAATGGATGAATTGTAGTCGTTAAGAGCTAAACGATACTCTTCTCGACAATTGGCCACCTTAGAGCGATTAAAAAGCATTCTAACGCGCATTTTCTTAGCTTCCAGGGATTTTGACCACCACCCGATTTTTGGTCTAGGCGGTGTATTTGAAATTGGACAGTTGTCGTGGTAACTTTCGAGGATCGCATCCTGTAAACAGGATGCCGCCTGCTCTAGTTCCACGACAGACCTTATTCGTACTCTACCCCCCCCCCCCCGGGACCCAATCCCGCAATGGCTGAAAGTTCCGCAGCATAGGACTCCCAGTCCGTCCGCCTAGGATTTCGGTGAGGAGAGGAAAAGGCTGACATTTTAGCTTTGATATCAAAACGAATGTACAGATGGTCAGAAAGAGAAGGTTCGTCAGAGACCCGCCAGTTGTCAATGAGGCCTAGAGTGACCGCATTGCAAAGAGTCAGGTCTATGACTTCGGCTCTAACCCTATTCCTAAACGTGGGTTCATTGCCCCGATTTAGTATGAATAGATCGTTAGAAACAATGAAGTTTAATAGGTACTCACCCCTCCTGTTGGAGTCGTTGATCCCCATGCTTCATGATGGGCATTGGCGTCGCAGCTGACCAGAAGGTGCCGCCCCCCAATGGATTGTTTCTCTACCAGGGCTTCTGGTTCCCTGGAAGGGGGTGGATCCTGAGCATCATGGGGAAGGTACACAGAGCTGACGGTGAACTCCTCAGTGCTCAGTGTCATTCTCACTGTCGTGATGTCCCTGGAACAGAACTCAAACAGGGGAAATACTTCCATACCATTGCGTACCAAGATACATGTCCTAGCATTATTGGTGGAACAAGAGGATATTATCTTACCTTTTGCATCGGCCAGTCCTGCGATTCTGCCCTTGTGTAACCAAGGTTCTTGAATCAGGGCCAGGTCGATGTTGTGTGCAGTCATGGACTGACAGAGGGCTGCCGAGGCAGCCTTACTGTGGTGCAGATTGGCTTGAATCACCCTTGGCATTGTCCCTAGCCAGCCAAGTTGGAGTCAGAATCGGAGAGAGACATGTCCCCCCCCGACGTTGATTTGGCCCGAGCAATGGAAAACAAGGGCTGGCCAGTGTGGCTGCCCTCTGCTCCCATGCTCGGTTCATTGCCTAAGGACTCAATGCGGTCCTTAGGTGAAGGTTTTGATGTTTTTGTTTTATCTGGGTCCATAGGATTCCCACGATTAGCTAGGGAAATAAATGGTCTAGCCCCGACAGAGCCCCGCATGCCAGGGTAAGCCTATTTGAAACTGGATTTCGGCAGGTGTCCAGAGTCCGCATGGTATAGACTGGTCTACCACCAGCCATTCAGCCCTCGGCCCACGCTGTTCCACCTTGGCTTGGTTGGAAGGTTAGGTAGGATAAGGAATTAATTGGATAGGAGTGCTCTCAGCATCGGGATCACACTGAGAGCTGTGGAAAGGTACCCTCCTCCTCCTCATCGGTTATGGGAATGATGAGACGCCGGGCTTGGGACCGGTACAAGCGGAGTTATTATTACGTTAATACTAGTAGGCACCCCTTTTCCTGGCGCCTTACGCGGCCGCGTACTTTGCTTACCCCTTAATCCATTGCGGTAGACATACGAGCTCAGCTCGTGCCGGCCGTTCCGGACTCAATGCCGACATACGAGCTGGGCTCGTACAGCTATTAGCAACGCTATTGCTCACTTAGTTCTTTAAAAATCCAACAGATAGCGTTTGAATGCTCTCGTGTAAGTATTTTTGGGAATACAAATATACAGCTGAATTTTGATTTGCGTGTTGGCTAAACTCAGTGTCAGTTTTCGATTTATTGTTTGTTTACGTTAGTGTGCTGTCTTAGCTGTCTGCCATTGACCTAGTATTGTTGTCATGTGTTTATGTTTGATTTATTTGATTTAAATTTACGTTTATTATTTGAATTATGGATCGTACAAAAGAATTAAATGATGATGAAGTGGAAATGTTATTAGATAGTGATTATAGCTGTAGTAATGAGTCAACTGTAAGTGACAGAAGTGAAGACGATGTAATTGTGTCCAGTGCTAAGAGAGCAAATTCTAGTTTACAAATTGAAGTAGGCATTGACTACGAAAGTGATATTGGAAATAATAATATTGTAAGTGTTTTTGACAACATCTGTTCAGATGATGATTTTGTTGCTCCTTCAGATGACGAAATAGGTAAGTCTAGTTATACATTTGTTCAGCCTAGCACAAGTAGGCCTAACCTACAAACAGAAGATCTGTAAGTAACATTATATAATTTTTTGGCATGTTATTATATTATCAATGTGTATGACATTTGTTTTCTATGTAAAAAACATTATAAGGTTTCAGAAAATAGTGATTAAATAAGATTTCAATAGTAAAAAAAAATTAAAATGGTTTTTTTAAAAAGTTTTATACATTATTTATTAATTTTTTTTATAAATAAACACTAATTGCAAAATAAATTTATATGAAAATCAGTTAGTCATTTATGTAGTTTAAAGACAGTTTGTTTTTATATAAAAAGGTAAAGATTTCATATTTCTATCTATTATATTGTATTTTTTACAAATTTTTAACTGAAACCTTGCATTATTAATGATTTTAAATGCTGCCAGTAGTGCTGTGAAGGCTAGAATACCTACTACCTCAATGGGTTAAACCGGCACTGAGTCTCTATATAGCCTTGAGCTTTTCGAATTGTCTAACTTTAAAGGCTATGTATATGTAGCTAGATTTGTGAATAAAAGGTTCTAGGCTGGATATAGGATAGGCTACTTATGTTACATGTAGTTCTATAAGCCATAAAAACTCTGCTCTAACAAATTTTTTCGAGTGAGACTTAAAGATGTTGGCATTTTTTATTTGTTTGAGGTCGCTTGGCAGAGATTGATAGAAAACACCATGCACACAGCCAATAGGATCTGTCAGGACATCAACCTCACCATAAATACATCCAAGACAGTTTACATAAACTTCATTTGCAACAACCATCAAACTCAGGAAAATACCTTAAACTAAACTTAAAATCTCAATATCACTACCTTAAAATCTACAAAATTTGTATGCATAATTTTAGACGATCATCTAAATTGGCTAGCTACTTCACCTTGAAAACGTAGAGAGGAAACTTTCAAAGGCCATTTTCGCACTCCACAAAATTAGAAAAATCGCGAATCAAGACACACCTAAAAATAGCTCATTATTCCCTATTTGCTTCACACCTTAACTATGGAATCATTGCCTGGGGAAGAACCATGGATACTTATTTTGCAAAGGAATGCTCAACGAATAATAGATCAAGCGAATCATCAGGAACCCTGTAAGCTGCTTTTTCATCAATCGTAGTATCCTTACCTCTTACCTTAACTTCATTTACATCCTCAATACAGTATACAGTATACGTTACTAAAAAACCCCTGAAGTAAGACAATATTGTCACTGTCATTATATTAGAGCAGGATTAAACTACGATCGTCTACAGCACAGTTTAAAGGAAAATGTTGTCACGCCCTCACTTAATATTATTACTTTTATTATTATTATTCATTATTATGGGAGTCAAATTATTCAATCAACTGCCTCAAAGTATTTAAAACAAACAAAAAAAACTCCTTTTAAGTAATACGCACTACAATGTACGAACATTTTAAATAATAAGACAAATACATCCCACTAAAATATACAGATAAATTATGTGAAAAAATAGGCCATATCTTCAAACAAACAAGCTATATCACGGCATTCAAAATAAAAAAAACAACCTAATACCAAACTATTAACAGTTTAATCAATCCAATCAAGACCCACTGGAAGGAAAAGAAGTATGCAAAATTACGTGCATAAATGAATATACACTCTGCAATTTAGAATACGTTGGATATACAAACAGAACTTCCGAACAATATTCAAAGAACACAATACCAGCCGTAAAAATGACCCAGAATCCATAGGAGCTAAACATATAAAGGCCCATAGTACTAATAAATATCAATTAACGTTTTAAAAATAATTCACAGCAAAATGAAGCCCGAGCCAATGAAAGCTATGCCATATACAAACATATAAAAAAATAATGGACAAAATAGCCTCTTCAACAAAAAAGAAGATTTCCACAACAACGATATTTTTTTAAAATCCATCTGGAAAATAGAAGACAAATTCAAATATGACAACACCGAGAAACTTGTCAACGCCGCCAGCCCTCTCTTTTAAAACAAAGCGACCCACCCCGCTATTTCAGTGAAGGTCACCCGACTTCCTATCACCGACCGACCTCACTACTAGTTCAAGAACAATATGCGGAGGAAGTGTCGAAAAACCAAGACGAGCCGCGCCGGTCCGCCCGCGTCCATAGCATATTGAAGTACCACTGTACAAACTGTATATAGTGTAAAAATTTATATTACTTAATTTTTAGTATCACTGAGGATGCTACACAATTGGCGAAATGCGCGTCTGGTTCCAGAAAACCTTGCAGCATCGAGACATCACAAAAAGGTAATAATACAAATAAAATTAGGTCTTGCCCTGACAAAGTAAATAATAAAAATTAAAAATGTTGTTTAATGATATTTGTTCTGTAATGTCGTTGATATAAAGAATGAGGAGTATTGGGCCGAAGATGGATTCCCGCGGTACTACTGTTTTAAATAAAGTCTGATTATTCTTGTGAAATGGTTTGATTTGCCGAATTTCTGTTGGTTGTTTTTTATTAGACAAATATGTTTTAAATAGGTTGAGGGCATAATTCCAATTTTATTTTAATTTAGAGGTAAGAATGGGTATATTGAGATAAGATGGTGTGTTGACGCAGCCAAAGGCCTTCGACAGTTCGGTAAAGCATCTGACCACTGCCTCCACACCCTCTAATGAATCAATACACTTATCCACAAAGTTTATGAGGTTAATTTTTGTCAAGTTATCCCTCCTAAATATGTAATGTCTGGCGCATAGCAATTTAAGTTCTTCCATGAACTCTGCTAATAGCTAACAATTCCTTTTTGTAATTATGCCACGGCGCGGGGTGACTCATGATATGTGTAGGCACGTGGAGAGACTAGACTGGCTAATTTGTTTCTGGTCTAGATGCATCGTATTTCATAATTATGGTCTTTACAAAAATATAAAGTGCTTTAACGACGTACAAAAATTGTATTTAAATTAATTATTAATGAGAAGATTTATGGTCTAAACATTATTTTCCCCAAACAATTACTTACTTCATTACGATGGTTATTAGTTTGCGATAGTAAGAGGTAGTGGTGGAAACAAGTGCTGACAGAAAACTGTTGAAAAAAAACCTGAGTTTCTTAATATTTTTTATTTAAAGAACATATGTTGTTTCTTTAATTGTAGTAATTAGTTTACATCTTAATCAAATAAAGTTTTACTTCAGTTATTTTTCACTTATCTTTTTTATAAGTTTTTCAATAGGTTATTGGCCCAGATATCATTTGAAGAGTGAAATAAAGTAAGTAAAATACGGATTTAAGATTTAGAGTTGATAAGCTTGATGGTCAATTAGCGTGGAGACGATGGAAACGACAAATGGACTTGTTGTTAAAACACAATGAAGTGTTAGACATTGCTCAAGGAAAACGTATTAGACCAGAAATTCCAGCTAAGGGTGCTGAGAATGAACAAGCAACTCTTAATAAGATTAAACAGTTTGACAAAGATGATGCACTATGTCAAGTCTTACTTGTAAGTGCACTTGATGATAGGCATGTTGAACTAACAGCAACTTGTCAAAATGGTATGGATATGTGGGGAAAGCTAATTAGTGTCTATGAACAGTCTTCTAATCAAAGGCTAGATAGAACCCTAGAAGCATTTTTCACAGCAGAAAAACTCCCAGATGAAGAGTTAGTACAGTATTTTGCTAGGTTACAGTTAATATTTAGGGAAGTAAATGAGGAGCTTGTAAAGCACAAGGCAAATGAACTTCCAAACTTAGTACTAATGAGCAGAATAATGAGTACTCTTCCAAATGAATATTTTGAATTTTTGGGAGAGTGTTAAAGCGGAAGATAGGTCAATTGATTTGTTGATTGAGAGAATTAGGCTCATTGAACAAAGATTGCCTAAGTTCACTAAAGAAACTGCAGTATCGGCAAAAGTAAATAGCACTGTTGTTAGGCCTAGTGAAAAAGAAAAATTTTCTCCAAAAGAGAAAAATAAGAAGAAAATTGTTAAATGTTTCATATGTAAAGGTCCACATTACGCTAGTAATTGTCCCAATAAAGACAAAGGAAAGTCTTTCCAGCCTAAAAACAACAATTTGTTATGCTACGTTGCAAATGAAAGGTGTGATTGTACTTTTATTGCTGACTCGGGGGCATCTCAACATATGTGTTTTTGTGGAAAGTATTTTGATACATTTAGTGCATTTTCACAGCCAGTAAAAGTTACTGTAGGCAACGGTGAAGTTATCGAAGCTACTGGAGAAGGAAACATTCGTGTTTTAGTGAAGTTTGGTCAACAAAAAGTAGTGAAGACTCTAGAGAATGTATGGTATGTGCCTAAGTTAGGTCGTAACCTCATGTCGGTGAGTCGCTCAGTGGAAAAAGGATATACCTTTAAAGCATCACAAGATAAATGTGTATTTTTAAGAGGAAATGTTCCACAGGTGATAGGACACATGAAAAATGGTCTTTATGAACTTGAGTTTAAAGTATTAGTTCCGGAAAAGTCACAAGCAGAAGCAAACGCTGCTAGTAACAGTCGACCAAGAACTTTACAGGAGTGGCATGAATGTCTTGCTCATCAAGACAAAGGACATGTACAACGACATCTAAAGTTAAGAGGGATCATTGTTGACAAAATTGATGAATTTTGTGAAGGTTGTGTTCTAGGAAAACAACATCGTGATACTTATCATTCTAGAACTGTAAAACCAACAGAAGTAGGTGAATTGGTAAGTGGAGATGTTTGTGGACCAATGGAAGAGCCGTCAATTGGAGGTAGTCGTTATTGTGTAGTTTTTAAGGACTATTACACAAAATACAGACGTGTTTTCTTTGTTGAGAAGAAGTCAGATGTTCCTGATTATGTGGAAACATATATTAATGAATGTAAAACAGCAGGACATGTTGTAAAAACTTTTATGAGTGATGGAGGCACAGAGTTTTGTAATTCCAAGGTGAAAATAATTCTTCAGAAAAGAGGAATAACTATGAGAACTACAATACCATCCATATACACCGGAAGAGAATGGTTCAATAGAGCGAGAGATGCGTACTCTTGTTGAAAGCGCAAGAACTATGCTGGTTAGTAAAAATCTACCAAAAACTTGAATGGGCAGAAGCTATGAATACAGCTACTCATGTAATTAGTCGTACAGGTCCTGTGGGAGATGGACTGACTCCATATGAGCTGTGGTTTAAGAAAGGACTTGCTCCGATTAATCATTTTCATCCTTTTGGTACTGAGTGTTTTGTACATGTGCCAAAACAAAAACGGAAGAAGTGGTCAGTAAAGTCAACAGCAGGTATCCTAGTTGGTTACTGTGGTGAGCGAGACGGTTACAGAGTTTATGATGGATGGAATGTCATAATCAGTCGTGATGTTGTCTTCAAGCCTTTGATGAATAGTAGAGCAGAGGGCAAGGAAAATGATAAGGCAGTGATTGAGGAAGACACTATTTCAAATGTATCCGTTTCTATAAAACCAGAAGTTGTTGATAAGTTTACTGAGTCCGAAGTCAAAAATCAGTTTATAGATAATACAAGTTCAAGTTCAGAAGTTTCAGCCTCTGAAAGTGATAGTCAAAATTTAGATGTTGAAAATGAAGATCATGTAGATGGTAGTGATGAATTTAATCGACCAAAGAGACAGTGTCAACCTCCCACTTACTTAAAGGACTATGTGATGTTAGCTGAAGCTGGACCGACCTATGGAGAATCTGTAAGCAGTCCAGAGTGGTATTATTGGCAATCAGCGATGAATGAAGAGATGGGGTCCCTTCATGAAAATGATGTTTTCAAACTTGTATGTTTACCCAAAAATAAAAGAACCATAGGAGTAAAGTGGGTGCTTACAAAGAAGAGCAATCCAGAAAGATATAAGGCAAGGTTAGTTGCTAAGGGGTATGCTCAGAAAGAAGGCGTGGACTATTTTAGTACATACAGTCCAGTTGCAAGATTTGATACTATAAGGACAGTATTGAATATGGCTGCTCAAGAAAATATGTACTTAAAACAATTTGATGTGAAGACAGCTTTCTTATACTCTAAGTTAGATGAAGAGATATATGTTAATCAACCAGAAGGCTATGATGATGGCTCAGGTAAAGTGTGGAAATTAAACCGTAGTTTGTATGGGTTGAAGCAGAGTTCTAAATGCTGGAACAAACGGTTATCTAACTTTATGAAATCTCAAGGTTTTAGAGCTAGTACGACAGATCCTTGTCTGTTCATTCGAGAAGTTAACAATCAAAAGATGTTTGTTGTTATCTATGTGGATGATGGACTTATCTGTGGAACTGATGAAAAACAAGTTGATGAATTTGTGAAAAACCTGAAATGTGATTTTAAAATCAAGGTAACAGATCCTGAAGTGTATTTAGGAGTTGAGATCAAAAAGAGCAAAGATTCGATCACACTTAGCCAGAGGGCATACATTGATCAAGTTTTAGAAAAGTATCGGATGGCTAACTGTAATCCAGTGTCAACACCTGTTGACAAGTTTGAATGTGACAAAGAAGAAAAGTCTTTAGCAGCTGGTGTGCCATATCGAGAAGCTATTGGCAGTCTAATTTACTTGACAAATACCCGCCCAGATATTTGCTATGCTGTTAGCATAGTTGCTAAACATGTGAATAGCCCAAGTATCAAGAATTGGTCTCAAATTAAGCGGATTTTCAGATATCTGCAAGGTACAAAGGACTATGTCTTACAATATAAGAAGGGAGATCAGGTTCTTAATTGTTATAGTGATGCAGATTATGCAAGTGACCAGGAAAGTAAAACATCTTGGTCAGGCTGTATATGTATGTTTGCTGGAGGAGCAATAAGTTGGTTCTCAAAGAAACAAAATTGCATTTCCCTATCCACAACAGAGGCTGAATATGTAGCGGCCAGTGAAGCAGCGAAGCAGATTGTTTGGCTGAAAAGTTTGTTGGAAGAAATAAAAGGTTCTTCAGTTGAAGCTAACTTGTACATTGACAATGCTGGTGCTGTAAAATTGACTCAGAATCCTGTCATGCACGGAAGAACAAAACACATAAGTGTACGATATCACTTTGTGAGAGAGAACCATGAGAAGGGTGTTTACAAGGTTGAACATGTACCAGGCAAACTTCAGTTAGCTGATTTTTTAACAAAAGGACTTGTTGGTAGTCGATTAAAGGATTTACTTGAACTCTCAGGTTTGAGGGCATATTGAAAAAAAAACCTGAGTTTCTTAATATTTTTTATTTAAAGAACATATGTTGTTTCTTTAATTGTAGTAATTAGTTTACATCTTAATCAAATAAAGTTTTACTTCAGTTATTTTTCACTTATCTTTTTTATAAGTTTTTCAATAAAAACTAATGACGACCTCTGAGAAGAAACGAAAACTTAAAAGCAACCTGTAACTTATATTGACAATATAGATGCAGACGTAATTAGGCACCATTTGTATGAATACCGTGCTTCATGAAATCAATCCCCTGATGTAGAAAAGATATACGTGGTTTACGAAATCGATCACCAAAACTATGTGTTTACATTGTGTATAAATAAATTTAGTTGACATCTCTTTGGGTTGTAAATGCTACCAATACATAATATGCTAGTTAATTAATTTTTAATATCATGAGTGAATTATATTTTTATTATATTATTGTTTTAAGATTGTTGTATTCAGTATATTTGCTAAACAGGTAGGCCTACATTTGAATTATAAAATCTTACTTATGTGATTTTCATTCCGATTTATAAACGATGTTACTTTATTGTACAACTCAAATTAACAGTGGTTATATGTTAAAATTGTCTGATTGACTTCGTTTTTGACAATTCTAATCAGTTTAATCAGCACTTCCCAGTCAAACGCAAAGCAGTTTCAAATTCCCTACCCTAGATCGTGAATGGATCGTGAGCAATGAGACTCCCAACTGCTAGGCGCTTTTTTCAGCGCTTCGCAAGCCTTTTTTTGTAAAAATCCTAAAAAATACTAAATATGCTCCAAATATAAATTTTATCATATAGTTTTTCTCCTCGAGAATTTTATATTTTATATACTACCATCAAAACTTACATACAAATTTAGTAAATAATTATTGTCAAGAAAAAGTAAAAATAATTTGAAAAAATTTTACGAAAATTATAACTTGTAAACCTCCTTAGGAGCACTAAACAATTTTTGTAAATAATTCTAAGATAGCCCAATTGTTTAATATTTAGTGCGCTATAATAATATGTTGTTACATTTTAGATACACTACTAGTGGTTTTTTGTAGAACTTTTTGTTTCCATAAAACGCAAAATTGTGCAAAATTACAATGTAGATAATCATTTGAATTTAGTTTTTACTATTTAATACATTTACTATTTTATTAATTTTTTACTATTTACTATAATTTGAATTTACTATTTTCTGCCAGTTAGTTTAATTTTTTCAGATGAACATTTATCTTAGAACGCATGCCAACAGAAAGGGCTTAGAATGTTGGTACATTTGATTTAATTCACCAAAACACTCAGCCAGTTGACGAAAGTCGTTCTGAATACTTCGAGATGTAGCACGAACCGAGCTGTGACTGCCTAAGTTCCATATCCATAGGAATGAAACTTAAGAATGGGCCCCTCTTGCAATGAATAAATTCGAAGATCTGTCCTCCCAAATGTCTCTAGTCCTTTCCAAACTCAATGATTTGACTGCAATTTCTGCTGATGTAGCCTTAATCAAAATGGAGGTCGCCAGTGTGAGTGGTAAGCTAACTAACCTCGAGCCACGTATCACTGAATCTGAAGGCCGTATTAAAAAACTCGAAGAGGAACTCAATGTCCTAAAAAATCGTGAGAACCATCCTAGCAGCGTTGAGTCCATTGCTGGTGAATTAGCTGAAAGACAGCGCCGCTCCCGTAACATTATTATTTATAACTTGCCTGAATGCACTAGTAAAACTCTTGCTACTAGAGTAGAACATGACACCAATATTGTTTCCATTCTGGTGGATGCATTTTGCAATTCGGATCCCAATATGTCTTTCAAGTGTCATCGCATTGGAAAAGCGTCAGCTAACAATACCCGTCCCTTGAGAGTTGTTTTTCGCAATCAGGACCAAAACGCTGTGCGTACTATGGATGCTAAGCTAAGGGAAGTGACTTTTTCAAGGGATCGCACCCCTGCAGAGAGAAAACATCTTAATGAGCTGAGGGCATTGTTGAAACAGAGGATTGATGGAGGAGAGGAAAACATCACGATTAAATTTGTCAATGAAGTGCCTTCAATTGTTAAGAAGACTTCAAAAAATGATTAATGCTCGGATCGGATATTCTTCAGGTGTATTACCAAAATGTCAATGGCCTTCACACGAAAATCAATGAACTTCAAAAAGCCGTCTCTGCATGTGTGTACGACATCCTAGTTCTGACTGAGACTAATCTGTCACATGATGTGAGTAATGCGGAGCTGGGTCTCTCTGGATTCAACATTCACAGATATGATAGATCTGCTAACACAAGCTCCAAAAAATGTGGAGGTGGAGTGCTGATTGCCACTAAGTCCTCATTGAACGTGCATAACATAACCCCCTCGTCTCTCAGTTCTGAAGCTGTATTTGTATCAATAACTACAAACTCTTCCCCAGTCCTGATCTGTGGAGCCTACATTCCACCTCAGCAGCCCACTGATGCTTACAGCAACTTTTGTGCTTCCATTGACGAAGTAATGTCATCATGCCCTAACCTTAGTGCTGCTTTTCTTGTGGGTGACTTTAATTTACCTGAAGTGAATTGGGATGCACCATTGCTTTCCTCTACCAGTGGAAGATCTAAAGTTATGATTGATCTGACCTCCACATATGAACTATATCAAGTAAATACTATTAGAAATTCAAGAGACGTACTTCTGGACTTGGTTTTTAGTTCACACTCTTCTGTACCTGTGTCCCTGGCTCACGACCCAATTATTCCTGAGGAACCTGTTAATCCAGCAATTTGCTTTGACGTTCAACTTCCTAAGCTGCAGACCAATGCCCATTATGTGGTCCCAGATTTTCATCGTTGTAACTTGGAAGGTATTTACCATAGCCTGTACTACCGCCTGGGTCCTGTTACGTTTGACATATGCAATGTTCCTGAGTACTTCGATCAGCTCATGGATGTCCTACACTGCACTGTGCTTGAAAACACTCCGATGAAGAAAATTGGTGGAACCTCCTTTCCTTGCTGGTTCTCTGCTGAACTGAGGCATGTCGTGGTGATGAAGAAAATTGCTCATAAACATTTTAAGATCTCATCTAATCCTAATGCCTACCGATATTTCTGCCGCCTCCGTGCCGCTTGCAGGAATTTGAGCACGAGGTGTTACAATGACTATGTCTCTCACATCAACAATACAATTCCACGAAATATGAGATCATTCTGGAGCTTCTACAACAGCATAAAGGGTTCCTGTTCTGGCTCCTCAACTGGGACCTATCATCTGAACAACAGGATTGAGACTTCTCCCGCTGCCGTCTGTAATCTCTTTGCGGACCACTTCTCCTCAGTGTTCACTCGGAATGACGCACCGGCTCCCTATTATCAGTTCGACACCCACGTGAATCTGTCTGCTTGTGTGCTGAAGGAGCCTGATGTAGAGCAGAAACTCTTCTCCCTAGATCCGAACAAAGGCGTAGGGCCTGATGATGTACCACCACTGATACTCAAGCACTGTAGTAAACTGCTTGCTCCTCAACTTACAGTTGTTTTCAATAAACTTATTCAACAAGGTATTTTTCCTGCCAAACTGAAAACCAGCTATGTTGTCCCCATACACAAATCCTCTAATGTAACTGATGTGCAAAATCATAGACCGATCGTTATTCAGCCAGCTCTGGGGAAGGTCTTTGAATCCCTTGTCCTGGATTGTGTGAGTTTTCATTTTTCAAGTATGATGAAAGAAGAACAACATGGCCTCTCCTGTGGCAGGTCTGTCACAACCAACCTTGTCCTCTACAAGCATGACATTCTGACGGCCTTCCGTGATGGAAAACAGGTGGACAGTGTGTATATAGACTTCTCCAAGGCAGTCGACCGGGTCAGTCACAGTCACCTTCTTGCCAAACTTGAGGCATATGGTATCTCAGGCAGTCTTCTCCAATGGTTTCGCTCCTACTTGTCAGACCGGAGACTCATGGTCAAGTTTCTAGGAGAAAAGTCTAGACCCTTTACAGCAACTTCTGGAGTCCCACAAGGCTCGCATATGGGACCATTACTGTTCACCATATTTCTTAATGACATTGTAGACATAATCGGTGTCAGGTGTCTGATGTTTGCAGACGACATTAAGATATACATCTCGATATCCTCAATCAATGACTGTATTCTTCTGCAGCAATGTCTCAGCAACATAGAGGAATGGTGTGTCCGCAACAGCATGAAGATAAACACATCCAAATGTTTTGTGGTTTCCTTCCACCATCTCAGATCTCATAAATCTCCATGTAAATAATCCTTTGAGAAATAAATTTTCTTTCTCAGAGATAACACCTGATGTAGTTTTAAGTACTGTATATAATTTTAAGCCTTCTGATAGTGTAGATATTTATGATGTTTCTAGTAATATGTTAAAAAAGATAATTGGTTCTATAGTTTTACCTCTTACTCGTTGTATTAACAGATGTTTAAATGAAGGTATCTTCCCTGAGGTTTTAAAAGTATCCAAGGTGGTGCCCCTCTATAAGAAAGGGGATAGAAATTGTCCCTCTAGTTACCGCCCAATATCTTTGACACCGGTTTTATCAAAAGTGGTTGAATCTATAATTTATCATCAGGTGTGTGAATACATTCAACATCATAAAATTCTCTCTGATGTGCAGTTTGGCTTTAGGAAGGCCAAATCTACTGTTCATGCCATAGACTCTTTAATTAAAAAAGTGCTCAATTCTTATGAGGATGGAGACTTTGCTCAGGCCACTTTTTGTGACCTGAGCAGAGCCTTTGACTGTGTTGGGCATGACTCACTTTTGGAGAAATTGGTTCATTATGGCATTGTCAATGACAAAACTAATAACATTTTTGAATCATTTTTAAATAACCGCAAACAAATAGTTTGCATTGGAAAGAAACAATCTCAAATTGCTGACATTAAATGTGGAGTGCCACAGGGCTCAGTTTTGGGACCTCTGTTGTTCATCCTAATGATTAATGATCTACCATCCTATTTGAATATTCATTCCATTCTCTATGCTGATGACACAACCTTTTTCAACACTAGTTCAAATTTTAATACTCTTCAAACTATGACAAAAAACACACTATCTCAAGTGTCAATCTGGTTTCGAGCTAATGGTTTTTTACTAAATGAGAGTAAAACTCAACAAATGTTATTTACTTTAAGGGATGTACCAATAGAGAATAGTTTAGGCAGTGTTAAGTTTTTAGGTGTTGTTATTGATAGTAAATTGTCATGGGAACCTCACATTAAACACATTAGTGCTAAGCTGTCTAGAGTTACATACTTGTTAAGAAATTTGAAGAATCATGTACCATTTTCATATGTAAGATCAGCCTATTTTGCTTTTTTTTCAAAGTGTTATATCTTATGGGCTCTTACTTTGGGGTAATAGCTCACATGCTCAGGATATTTTAGTTATACAAAAGAAAGTAGTTAGGATAATTACAAACTCAGAAAAATTTGCCCACTGTAAACCTTTGTTTATTAATTTAAGAATATTAACTTTAGTTAACTTGTACATCTATACAGTTATCTTATATACAAAGAATAACTTATCAGCCCACCAACGTAGGCAGGATATACACCCTTATAGTACAAGGAATAATAAATGCATCAATATGCCTTTCTGTAGGCTATCTAAATCATTAAACAGTCATGAAATAGTAGGTATGAAAATGTTTAATAAATTGCCCCTTGAATGGAGAGTAGCTCCGTTGAAAATATTTAAGCAACAATTATATAATTGGCTCGTAGTGACACCTTTTTACAGTATCAATGAATTTTTCGAATGTAAATTGTAATAAATAAATTCAGAATTGGGTTATTTGAAATGATTACTTTGTTTAGAAATTTGACTCAGTTGTAGCCTATGTATGTCTTTTTCGTTATAAACATGTACAGATATTTGTAACCTGATTTTTTATAACTTACTGCAGTGTTAGTGGATTCTTAAATGTTAAATGTAATTTGTAGAATATAATTTTCATTGCTTAGTGTAAGATGATTGCTTAGTGTAGGAATTTGAAACATTGCTGTTTGTACAGATATTTGTTGTACATTTGTAAATATTTGTAACCTGACGTTGTCTATTGCTGTAAAGTTTAATGACAATAAAATTATATTTATTTATTTTATTTATTTTTCACTCAAACGAAGCCCTTGTCTATGATTACTCTCTGAATCGATCTATCCTCAAGCGTGATACTTCTGCCCGTGACCTTGGAGTTGTGCTTTCTAGCAGCCTCAGTCCTGAGAAGCATATCGATGCTATCGTATCTAAGGCTTCACAAGCTTTGGGTCTCCTCATAAGAACTTCTCGTAGAGGCTTGAGTACTGAATCGATGAAAACTGTCTACATGGCGTTGGTCAGATCAGTTCTTGAGTTTGGCAGCGTGGTGTGGTCTCCCCATCAGCTTGGCCACATCCAGCGTCTGCAGAGGGTCCAAGATAGGTTCCTTCGTACTGTTGGAGTCAAGCTGGGCTTCGATTACCGGACTGTTCCCCTGGATGACATTGGTGAGATCCTGGGGTTGGAGCCATTGCTGAAGTGGCGGCAGCTGCTTGATGTGATGTTCCTTCAGCGAGTTGTTGCTGGTGATGTCAACTGTGCTCGACTGCTGGAGCTTATCGACTTCAGGACGCCAAGACAAACCCGCTCCTTACATCTGTTCAGCCGTCGTGTGTACTCCACGGGATACGAGCACCACAGTACCATCCCTAGGCTCCACAGGATTGGAAACTTTGTTTCTCCACACCATGACTTCTTCCATGAGAGCAGTCGTCACCTGAAAACCACTTTCATGGCACTTTAATTATCACTTGATCTAATTATATGTATCTCACCTTAATTCTGTATTTTCTTAGTTTATTGTAGATCTTCGTGCTTGTTAGTGTTGTTTTAATTATTTCTATATCTTTTTAGTTATTATTTTTACACGTTTGCTTGTTAAATATTTATTGCTTGTTAAATATTTATTGTTTGTTTCATGTTGTTGCTAGTTTAAATTATGTACAATAGATAAGTTATTTTGCTAGTTGCTGTTACATGTAAATCTTATGCTTGTTAGTACTATTATGATAATTATTAATTCTCTCTAGTTATTTCTTTTTACATGTTTGCTTGTTGAATATGTATTGCTTGTTGCCAGTTATTGCTATCTTGAATTATGTATGATTGTTATTTTGCTAGTTGCTATTGCATGAATTGTTGATGGTTGTTACCTGTTAAATATTATGCTTATAATTATTATTGCTTGCTTAGTTATAGTTATATTTAAATTACCGTACTGTGTATATGCTGGTAATTGTACATATTTCCACAACTATGCCATCTCATTTGTATTCATTGTAAATTGGCGTTTGCCGTAAATAAATAAATAAATACAGGGTATTGATGGTTGTCCGACTTCTTGTATGCATCACGCCTCAGTACCTCCGAATCATTTTCAAGAAAATTATTCAATCTTCATGAAATAGCCTCTTGTTGACCTTCATTTTCTTGAAAATGATTCAGCAGTACTGGGACATGTTGCTTAAAGGTAGATGGACAACCATCAATAACCTGCACTGCAATAGATGGTCCAGCCTTAAGTTCCATTCCTTAAACGTCGGTTTAGTAGTGGGATAAGTGTTTTCTTCCTCACTTCAATGGCTAGCTTTATCTCTCTCGCACAAGTTCTTTTATCAAGTCGCAATCAAAGCTACCGAACTATAGATTAAAAATATACAGTTTTCTGGATCTCCGTCATCACTTAGTTTAAAATAACGGTATAAACATAATTACTTAATTGTTTTGTTTTCGTCTAAGTTGTATTTTTATTTTATTAATATTAACGACAAAACACCATTTACAGAATAATTGCATAGTGTTATAATAAGTTAGTGAACACAATTAATTGTGTGCTTATAGTAAAATGTGAGTGCATTGTTATCTTTGCTTCTTAAATTGAAACGTAAACCAAAATTTGTTAGAAAAAGTTACACGTTGTTAGGAAACGTTCTCACGGTTTGATTTCTGATCTTTCCAGTAGTCCCTGTACAGTGTACACCAGTCCGGCAGTCGCCAGGCCTGCTCCACAACCCATTTTTCAAGTTTCAAGTCAAATCAAGTTCACCCTCAGGCCAGCCCGACAGAAATTATAGGTTAACTTAAACATAACCTAAAACGTACACATTTTCCCTAAGTAAGCGCTATGTATTCTATTAAATAACAGTTTAACGGAATGATAATATGATACACAGGATCTTATTTAATGTCACGTATGTTTGAAATTTACCGTGTAATTTTTAGTAGATCATTAACACTTGGTCGCCTTCATAATCAAATAAGATTTAGAAGTGAAGGCAGGGAAGTTCATAGGCCAATTGAATATTTATTAAATGCAACATATAAAAAAATGCCGAAACAAGTTACACACACCATAGCCTTAAAAAAGCACAGGCTAAAATTGAAGGAAAAGAGCTTGAAGTATACACCAGGAACTGTAAATCTACAAGTGCTTGGTAGTGGGGCTAATGGTGCACCAAGATCTTTATATGTGTTCACTGATCAGTCACGGTAAGATCATTTGGTTTTTATATAGAACAGGGGCGATGTTGATTTTTCTGGCTGAGAATTCTTTCGTCTTATATACAGTAACTAACAAAAAACAAGAATATTGTATTTTTTTAGTGGAAAAGCTGAGAAAATTAGGCCTACTTAAGTGAGGGAAAGTAGAACAAATACTTTTTTGTAAACATGGCATTGGTACCCAAATGACACAGAATTGTATCTTGATCACAAATACGACAAAGGTTTTTTTATACCCGACCTAACTGAAATCGATTTAAACTGTGCCGGTTTCAGTTAGGTTATGTTGTGTTATGACATGCCTAGGTTGAGTATTGTTTGGTTAGATTGGTGACGTATAATGGTTACGAAAAGTTTATGTCAGGTTTTGATAGGTTATTTTAGGATATATCAACTAAAACTGATCTAAAGAAACCAGTCCAACCTTACATAACTTAACCAAACCTAACCTAATAATAATCAACCAAGGCCATCTTAACAGAACATAAGTTAACCTTTCTGTTGCTAATGCCGATTATCATGGTCCTAATTTTAAACCCTTGTCATATTCACGATCAGGCAATACCCACAACACTATACCTGTACCTAATTTTCCTGGCCTTTCCGCTGAGGAAAACTCATTCATATTCTTGTTTCATAATTAATTAAATAGCCTATCTATCTTGAAACAAAGATTCAGCAATAAAATCAAAATGGTATATACCTTTTAAATATAATTGACAAGGACCCTGCTCTATTTAATTCCCTATCATTTGTATAGCATAGGGCTAGGGCCTATAGCATAAACCTATACTGATGTATGATCATTAGGTCTAAAGGTGTTCTGGTACAAATTTTGCAAATATTACCTCTGGGATTCACAATTCAGATGCCTTATAATAAAATTCTCCTTTTTATTATTGCATGAAGTCTATAAAAATTAGGGTGATGCTCAAAAGAATCGGTAATTTAATTGGTAGGCCCGCCTGTGTAAGGAAATGTCGTAATATACATTGCCATCAGCAAATAAGAGGAAGTTTTAGTTCCTTCTAGTTTAATTTTCTAACTTTTTTTTGTGCTTATTCAATTTCGTGTAGTTTTTCATTTACAAAACTTTACATTTTTTTATTGCTAAACTTATGTGCTCTGGTAGCTTTTACATGGAAAAATAATAAAAGTACAGGTAGTCCTCGTTATACGCGGTCCCGATGTACGCGGTTTCGCTTATACACGGATGGGCCGGACCCCCCACCAACAACCAACACCAACCCACCATCATTCCAACATTCCTCAGGCGTGCCCCACCCGTCTATCTGTCTCTTTCTCTCGAGCACTGTTGTTTATTTATTCGCATTAGTGGTGTACAATTTACTTCTTGTGGTGTGGCATTGTGAACAATATTGTTGTTGTGAGTTGTGTTATAATGTCGGGAAAACGTGAGAAGAAACAGATAGATGTAAGTAATAAACGTGTTAGACATTCTCTTTCTTTAGAAGTTAAACTTGAAGTTTTAAAACGTCTCGATAAAGGGGAGCGTATAATTGATATCCACCGAGTGATGGGCCTTCCAGAGTCATCTATTAGGACAATCCGATCAAATGCTGAAACTATTCGTAAGAGTGTGCAGTCTTGTACAAATTTAAGTTTAGCATGTGTATCTAAGTCCAGATCTGATTCGATGGAGAAAATGGAAAAACTACTGTCATACAGGATTGAACATTATAATCAGCTCCATGCACCCATTTCGATGGCAGTCATCCAAGAGAAAGCAAGAGCTATCTATACAGAAATTACTAAGGATGATCAAAACGCCCCAGACTTTAATGCCAGTAAAGGGTGGTTTGACCGTTTCAAGGCGCGCAATGCTTTTCACAGTTTAAAATTAACAGGTGAGGCGGCATCGGCAGACAATGTAGGCGCTGAAACTTTTAAGGCTATAACCTTTAAAAATTTTATTGAAAAGAAGGGTTATTCGGCCAAACAGGTTTTTAACCTTGACGAAACTGACCTATTTTGGAAGCGAATGCCAAGCAAAACATTTATTTCTATTGAGGAGAAAACTGCTCCTGGATTTAAAGCTGCTAAAGATCGCTGCACATTACTCTTTGGTGCAAATGCTTCTGGGGATTTCAAACTTAAACCACTGATGGTTTACCATTCAGAAAACCCCAGAGCACTAAAAGGCTGTGACAAATATATGTTGCCTGTATTGTGGAGGTCGAGTAAAAAAGGCTGGATGACGGGTAAAATATTTCATGATTATATTTCACTAGTGCTGCAAAATGATTTAAAACTGTATTGCTATGAAGAAAAGATTCCTTTTAAAATTTTGATTCTGGTAGATAATGTTCCAAGCCACCCTCCTGAAATAAGTGAAATAAATGAGAACATTAAAGTTATGTTTCTACCCCCGAACACTACGTCCATATTGCAGCCTATGGACCAAGGTGTTATTTCAGCTTTTAAAGCCAACTATCTTAAACATACATTTTCTTTACTGATTAAAACTTGTGATGCTGATGATAAATTATCTATTAAGGACTTTTGGAAACAGTTCAATATCAAAATGGCTATTGATATCATAGGCAAATCCTGGAATGAATTGAAACCTAAATGTATGAATGGTGTTTGGAAAAATTTGTGGCCAGAAATCGTCAAATATGATGTAGAAATGACTGAAAATGTCAGAACAACGTCAAAAGATATTGTGGATATGGCACAGCGTGTGGGATTCACAGACGTAGATGAAGCGGATGTTGATGAATTGATTACACAAGAAGAGCTAAGTACCGAAGACCTATTAACAATAGAAGATGATAGGTTTTCTGAAGGATCCGATAAGGAAGAAGAAACTGAAAGTGTTAAAACCTTGACTAGTAAAGGAATGGCAGAGGCTTTCTGTATGATTAATAACGCTTTAAATTATTTTGAAGAGAACGACCCAGATGACACGAGGAGTGCTAAGGTTAAAAGGGAAGTTGAGAATGTGATTAAGTGTTATCTTGAACTATATATAACAATAAATTAAAAACAACAACCCAGCTCTCGATTAAGACATTTTTCTCCCAAACAGCTGAAAAGGTACAAACACCTGGTAAGCAGACGTCAGACGTAAGCAAAGGCGGGCAGTCTGACCCTCCCAGCCCAGTGGCAGGCACATCAAAAGATTGAACTACTGTATATGATGTACGTTTTTAGTTATGTACTGTACAGTACTTTTATTACTTTTTAATATCCTTTTCTCTTTGAATTTAATTTTTAATTAAAGTATGCCTATATACATTTATACTGTACGTTCTTATTTTGTTTGTTCATGTAGTAGTCAAATTTGAATTCAATAAAAGGTGTTGATGAATTATTATAGGCCTACATTTTTATTATATTTCCAAAACAATTAATTAATCTTTTGATAATCTTATGATATTGTAGTTTGAATTGCGTACAGTACTAATAAGCAGTAGGCCAGCCTGCTGTGGCTACAGTGGCGTAACCCACTTAAGCTCCGACTCGTTATACGCGGTTTCGTTATAAGCGGCGATTAGGCGGAACGTATCTACCGCGTATAACGAGGACTACCTGTACACTAATAATCATATATTTTGAATGCTTTTAGTTTTTAGAAAAGAAATTTCTATCTCTATGGTGACAAATATTTTTCTATTCAAAAACATTTATTCTTTTCGTGTTTAAGCTATTTTTTTTAACTTCAGTCTATCTACTGTCGAAATCATACTGTATGTGGTTCTTTATGTATAAGTAAAAAATACTAACTTTAAGTTTGATAATAAGATATTTAAAAATAATATAATGATATTCCTCCCAGACAACACAAGCAAGACAAGATTAGTGAAACTCACACGCCCTCCCATACAAGTACAATGATCCACCCACCCGTAAATACACGCTCATTGGTATTTTTATCCATGATATACACTATTACCATCACTACCACTGTACGTGTAGGGGTGGTTCAATACCACTGTACGCCGGTTATTATATATAAAAGGCACTATGTATCATATATCAGATGGGATTCGAAGAGTGCATAATAGACAACTTTGGTTGTATGTGCAGTCGCTGATAGATTACACTTGTGGTCTTCTCTAACCGATTGATCACACAACCTTGGCTTGTTACACAGATGGCCATTCTATCTATGTCATCATTTAATAACCGTGACCCATAACTCCAAACAACTGTACGTGTATCGTGTATGACTGGGTTGGTCCAAACCACTGTACGTGTATGGGTGGGCGGGTGGTTCTAAACCACTGAACGTGTATGGGTGGGTAGGTGGATTTTGCATTCAAATCCCTTGCAAAGTCATTGTAAATAAACACTAAAATCATAAAATCCTCACTAGAGTAGACTTGACTGTTTTCATTAATTACAAGATTAATAGTTAGAAACCTACTAGATTTATAAACAATGATGTTCATAAATTGATATTTACATTAACTAATGTTAATTAACAATCAAAACCAAAGAAATAACACTTTTTTCAACACTGAAAATTTGATTTAATATTTAGTTCAAATTAAAAAAATCAGATCTGCTCACTTTTAATAAGTTCACATCAATTAAGTTGATTTATGAAGTTGACAAATTCATCCACTGCCTCTGTATGCTCTTTGTTTTCTTGTTCTGTTAACTATAAAATTCTTAAAACACTAAGACTAAGAAATCCTCGAAACCCTCAAGTAGTTACCAACAATAGAATACAAAAACCCATGGATATAGTTCAACATGATAAGTTCAAGCATTGTATCATGAATAATTGGCTCTGCTTGCTTACCTTTTCTATGACATTAGGTAGTTGTGCATTATTTATTATGATGTATGGTATTTTAATGATAGTAGATACAAAAATATGTTTGTGGTTTTGTTAGATTATGTTTGATTTTAAATTTATAGATATTTATTTAACTGTGGTGAGGGTACTCAAAGGCTGGCACATGAGCACAAAATGAAGCTGTCCAAATTGGAACAAATTTTCATAACCCATCCTACTTGGGAGAACATCGGAGGTTTACCTGGAGTATCACTAACCATACAAGATGTTGGAGTTCCCCAAATCACCATTCATGGGCCTCCAGGAACGGTAATATTACAGTTTGAGAATAAGATGAGCACCATATTTAGGATTAAACAGTTCCTGAAATAGTTAAATATTTTTTATTTGGATTAAAATAGGAAACGAACAATTAGATATTTACCTAGGATTTGAAATTTGTAATTGTAAATTGTAATTGAAAATTGTAATTTCTGCGCCGATAGTAAAACAGTCATCAACTCAGCTTGTAGTAGAAGATTATTTTAAGTATCTTTTTTTAATTTATTTATTGATGTATCACTTATGATGTCACTATCAAAATGTTGTCAATATGAAAGTGTTGGTCACAGTCATAAAACATCTGAATGTCATTTTAAAACACTCTTGTCATTTTTATGTTTCAAAAGGCTTTTATTTACAGAAAATTAAAAATAGAATGATAATAATCTACACCTAATCAATTTCTGCAATTTACTTATATACCGAGTTACACTAATACATAGTAAAAAACGTGACCTTATTTTATTGTTGAGGAAAGTTTTTACTTTACCTGTGTATTGATATATTAATATACCTGCAAATCGATGGGCAAATGCTGTTTCGTTCTCACAGTTAATTTATAGCATATCTGTTATTAAAGAGTTTACATCTTCCAGTATATAATATAATAATTTTTCGGATCATCCTGCTTCTAAAATAATTATTGTTCTTAGCATAGTAAAATTGAATATACTACATGTAAGTACTACATGTAAATTGACTGATACTCTTCTTGTATGGGGTTTCATTTATATTTTAACGAACCACTTGAATTTTTGATTAAATTATATTTGCTGAAAATTGGTGTAAAGAAAATTGGAAATTAATAAACAGTTGCAGACGACGTATTGTCGAGCATTATTTTTAATAGAAACATCACTAGTGCTGAGTTACTCCACAGTGCACGAGGGAAGTAATTATAATCCTCCTTTTTCATGCAGTAGTAGTATTGGGAGGAGCAGATCTGTCTGCTATGTAATCTGTCTGATATAATTTAAATCTGTTTAAAATTCGTCTGAAACACCTTTTGGTGTCGAATACATTTTACTCTCTGGAAGAGTTCTTGACGAGCCACTGGGATGAATAATTAAGAAATATATTTAACAAACTTAATGCAGATGATGGACAGAACACATGAGTGAATGCGTGAGTGAGTGACACCCAGTGTAGGTTTGTATGGAATGGATTGTGGAGTGACTGAGTTGCTAGACTCACTAAATAATGACAATTGTGATGCAATTTTATATATTGTAAATTATGCAATAAAGATTCTTCTTCTTGTTCTCTCTGTAAGGTTTCATGTCAATTTGGGAACAAGAGTATCTAGAGTACTGGGATTAACTGTTAGCAATATTTTAGGTGGTGGTAAGGTAAATATGCGCGTGCTCACGGAGTTCCAGTTTATGATTTACCTGTACTCCCGCAATTAAAATTTAGCAGACTGACTACGTTCAACCGAATAATACTAATACATAGTAAAGTTATATTGTCGTTGCTACACACCTCTTGGTGCCTGCTCAGTATGGCTTCAGAATGAGGCGTACTGTCTCGGCAGTGGATTCTCTTGTCGAAGTCATATTGAGTGCTTTTGAGAATAGAATGTCAACCTCTCTCTTACTGTGTGATCTCTCTCGTGCATTCGTACATACAGCATAACATTCTTATCATGAAACTTAAACTGTATCTGGGAGATGACGAACTCAAAATGATTAGCTAATATCTTGCTCATAGACAGCAGATTGTCAGCTGGAATGGGATCTTGTCTAAGTCTCGGGCCGTGGAACATGGGGTTCCCCAGGACTCAGTGTTGGGCCCCCTGTTGTTTATTATTGATATTAACGACTTGTACTTTGATGTATCGGGCAAAGTTAAAATGTTTGTTGATGATTCCACACTTTATTCCTGTGGACCTGATCCTTTTTGTTCTCAATCAGCCGTACATGACTTAATGACGATTGCTTCTCACTGGTTTGAGATCAATAAATTCTCACTTAATGAAGCAAAGACTCAGGAAATCACTTTTACTCTGAGCAAGAATCCCCCTAAGTGTGATCATGTTAAACTATTATGTTTTACTTTGGACTCTGGGTTACTGTGGGGGCACGATGTTGATGCGGTCTGTAGGTGACTGAATCGCTCATTGTATCTTCACAGGAGGCTTGCGGATGGTGTGACCGGCCATTACCTGAGCAGGCATATTTTGCCTTTTTTCATTCTGTATTTTCTTATGGAATCAGGCTCTGGGGTCACACCACTAGTACCCACAAAATTCTGTTGCTGCAAAAGAGGGCAATTCGCCTTATGTCTGGTGCTGGCTGGTTGGATCACTGTAGGCCATTATTTGTACAAAATATAGAGCCCTAACTGTTGTGAACCTATATGTGCATGATTGTATTTTAGAGATAAAGAGAAGAGAAGGATCCCTAATGTTAAATAATAATGTTACCCCAGCGTACTAGAGGTAACAACAATATTATTATGTCTAGACTTAGATTGCATAAATCCTCATCTTGTTTTCCTGTTACAGGTATTAGATTGTATAATAAGCTACCGTTATCTATAATGGCTCTTCCAAATTCCAAATTGTCTAAGGTGCTAAAAAATTGGCTTATAGACAATCCAATTTACTGTCTTGATGAATATTTCAACTTAGACCATAAATGCTTGAGGGAGTATTTTAAGGGTTAGGGCTAAACTTCAGATGGTATGTTTCCACAAATATTTGGCATGATGATTTGCATGTTTTAATGTTTGGCACATGATGATTTGCAAGTTATAATCTAGGTTAATTAGCAATTAGAATTTGTAATGCTGCATGATGTATGCTTTTTACTTTATATGACTTGGCCTATTGTTTTGTAAACATTTAATGGCTGAATAAATCATTTGAATCATTTGAACGAGTTACTGTTATCCCCTAGTTTAATACTGAGCGTTTACTACTACGTATTATTACGTTAGTTAGTTAGTTAGTTTAAGTGGGGATATATAGTTGGTCCAGAAAACCCTTGCAACGAAGCCTAAGGCTTTTTGTCCCAATCCCGGTGCCTAATCGTCGTAAAGCTGGCAACCCTTGACCAAGTCAAGGAATTTCTTCACTAGATTAGTAATTTCCAACTGTCCCAGAGGTGAGCCTTCAAAAAGTGCTCTTCTTCTGGCACCAAGGGCCTCACATTCCAGGACAATGTGTTCTGCCGACTCTTCGTCCTCCCCACAGAGGCGACAGATGGGATCCTCCGTAAAGAGTCCCACCGTTCTTAGATGCCTCCGGAATTTGCCGTGGCCAGTGATGAGTCCCACCACCAGCTTAACGTGCGGTTTACTTAACCCAAGAAGTGACTTTGTCAACTTCTGGGAGGGATTCTTGACAAGAACCTTGCCGAGTCTTTGCCCTGGGAACCGCCGCCATCTTTCCAGATGTCTGGCACTGACCCAGTTTTTAATTGCTGTTTTGGCAGCTGCAATCGAAACGCCGCAGGCCGGCTCATGACCCATGAAGGGCTTGAGAGCACCCTCCCTGGCCTAGGCATCGGCCTGCTCGTTGCCTTCTAATCCCCTATGTCCTGGGATCCATTCCAGCAAGACCTGATTTCTTGAACCCAGGATGCTGAGGGACTCCACACATTCCCAGACTAGACCAGACGAGACCTTCCAGGAGTCAAGAGCCCCTAAGGCCGCCTGACTGTCTGAGAGGATGTGGATATATTTCCCGTAAACCCCTCTCTCGACCGCCTGGGTGGCACAATGAAGGATTGCGGTGACTTCAGCTTGGCAAACGGTGCCATACGCTCCCAGGCTCACGCTAGCGTTGGTCCTAGGGTCGCCAGTATAGACACCAAATCCAGCTCTGTTGCCCATTCTAGACCCGTCTGTGAACCATACAATTCGGTCGTGAGAAGAAACCGGGCTACTAACACCGTCCCAGTACTCCCTCGACCTGAAATCCACAGTATAGGGTCTAGTGAAAAGGTACTTAGTCCCAATGAAGTCAGACTTCATTGAGAGTACCTCATCGTTTGTTTACTAGATTGGCCACTGAGGAGTGACCTGTACAGGACCCCCTCCAGTGGCCAGTTACCTGAAGCCTATAAGCCGCCGCCCGAGCCTCCCCAATAATGAAGAGATCAAGGGGCGGCAGGTTGAGAAGAACCTCCAGTGCAATAGAAGGGGTCGACCTAAAGGCCCCTGTCATGCACATGCAGGCAAGTCTTTGTAGGCTAGAAAGCCTACCCCGGACAGTTACCTGATTGACCTTAGGCCACCAGATCAAAGCCCCGTAAGTAATTTGTGGTCTGATGACCGCTGTGTAAAGCCAGTGGCAGACATGGGGTGACAGGCCCCATGTGGAGCCCACGCAGCGCCTAGTGGTCACGAAGGACCACTTAGCTCTGCGGATGACTTTATCAAGATGCAAGTTCCATGTCAGTTTCTGATCAAGGATTACTCCCAGATACTTAACCGACGATGAAACAGGCAGAGACACTCCACCAAAGGCCAGGCCTCTGAAGGAGCCCTGAACCCTTTTCCTGGTGAAGGGAACTATTACTGTCCTGGAAGGGTTTATTGCAAGCCCTTCTCTTACACACCAGGAGTTCACTGTTTCCAGACTGTCGTTCATGATGTCCGTAACAGTGCCCTGGTACTTGCCACGGACCAGTAGGACGAGATCGTCCGCATAGCCCTGTATGAAAATGCCCTTATCCGTGAGGCTGACTAGATCATCCACCACCAGGTCCCACAGGAGGGGTGATAGAACTCCCCCCTGCGGGCATCCTCGGCTCGCAGAAATCTCCACCACCTCACTTAGAAGGGTTGATTGAATTCTTCTGCCCCGTAACATGTGGTCGACCCACCTACAGATGGTAGGCTCTACACCACGTTGTCCCAGCGCACGAATAATTGACTGATATGAGGTGTTGTTGAATGCCCCCTCAATATCCAAAAAGGCTCCTAGAGCAATTTCTTTGTTCTCCAGGGAATGTTCAAGGTGCCTGACCAAACAATGGAGGGCAGACTCACAAGACTTCCCCGGGAGATACGCATGTTGATTTCGATGTAAATGGGAGTCTTTAAGCGCCCCTTCTCGAATGTGAAATTCTACGAGTCTCTCCATGGTCTTCACCAGAAACGAGGAAAGACTAATTGGCCTAAAGGATTTGGCGTTTGTGTAGTCGCCACGAACCCGCTTAGGAATAAAAACTACTTTGCTAACTCTCCAGGACTGAGGAATATACCCAAAGGCTCGCCCTGAAGATTTCGCAAAGTAGAAAGTGGAGGTTCGGTGGGCCCTTCTGCAACAGTGCGGGAAAGACGCCATCGCCTCCTGGGGATTTAAATGGGCTGAACTTGTCAATTGCCCATTTAACTTTGGAAACGGTGACTATGCGTCTAGCTTGCCTCCAGTCCTCTCGAGTTGCCCTAGGTATAGGGCTAATCTCTCGAGGGCCAGAGACTTCCAGAGCATCGTCAACGAGATTCCCTGGGAAGTGACACTCCAGAAGTAGCTTGAGCGTTTCACCAGGTAAAGTTGTCAATTCCCCTGAGCTGGTTCTAAGACTACCCATGGGGTTGATAGGTTCGCTAGCCAGGATTTTCTGGATTCTGGCTGCCTCTTTGATGGAGTCAATGCCCCTACAAAAGGTTTGCCATGAAGCCTTCTTGGCAACACGAATGGATGAATTGTAGTCGTTAAGAGCTAAACGATACTCTTCTCGACAATTGGCCACCTTAGAGCGATTAAAAAGCATTCTAACGCGCATTTTCTTAGCTTCCAGGGATTTTGACCACCACCCGATTTTTGGTCTAGGCGGTGTATTTGAAATTGGACAGTTGTCGTGGTAACTTTCGAGGATCGCATCCTGTAAACAGGATGCCGCCTGCTCTAGTTCCACGACAGACCTTATTCGTACTCTACCCCCCCCCCCCGGGACCCAATCCCGCAATGGCTGAAAGTTCCGCAGCATAGGACTCCCAGTCCGTCCGCCTAGGATTTCGGTGAGGAGAGGAAAAGGCTGACATTTTAGCTTTGATATCAAAACGAATGTACAGATGGTCAGAAAGAGAAGGTTCGTCAGAGACCCGCCAGTTGTCAATGAGGCCTAGAGTGACCGCATTGCAAAGAGTCAGGTCTATGACTTCGGCTCTAACCCTATTCCTAAACGTGGGTTCATTGCCCCGATTTAGTATGAATAGATCATTAGAAACAATGAAGTTTAATAGGTACTCACCCCTCCTGTTGGAGTCGTTGATCCCCATGCTTCATGATGGGCATTGGCGTCGCAGCTGACCAGAAGGTGCCGCCCCCCAATGGATTGTTTCTCTACCAGGGCTTCTGGTTCCCTGGAAGGGGGTGGATCCTGAGCATCATGGGGAAGGTACACAGAGCTGACGGTGAACTCCTCAGTGCTCAGTGTCATTCTCACTGTCGTGATGTCCCTGGAACAGAACTCAAACAGGGGAAATACTTCCATACCATTGCGTACCAAGATACATGTCCTAGCATTATTGGTGGAACAAGAGGATATTATCTTACCTTTTGCATCGGCCAGTCCTGCGATTCTGCCCTTGTGTAACCAAGGTTCTTGAATCAGGGCCAGGTCGATGTTGTGTGCAGTCATGGACTGACAGAGGGCTGCCGAGGCAGCCTTACTGTGGTGCAGATTGGCTTGAATCACCCTTGGCATTGTCCCTAGCCAGCCAAGTTGGAGTCAGAATCGGAGAGAGACATGTCCCCCCCCGACGTTGATTTGGCCCGAGCAATGGAAAACAAGGGCTGGCCAGTGTGGCTGCCCTCTGCTCCCATGCTCGGTTCATTGCCTAAGGACTCAATGCGGTCCTTAGGTGAAGGTTTTGATGTTTTTGTTTTATCTGGGTCCATAGGATTCCCACGATTAGCTAGGGAAATAAATGGTCTAGCCCCGACAGAGCCCCGCATGCCAGGGTAAGCCTATTTGAAACTGGATTTCGGCAGGTGTCCAGAGTCCGCATGGTATAGACTGGTCTACCACCAGCCATTCAGCCCTCGGCCCACGCTGTTCCACCTTGGCTTGGTTGGAAGGTTAGGTAGGATAAGGAATTAATTGGATAGGAGTGCTCTCAGCATCGGGATCACACTGAGAGCTGTGGAAAGGTACCCTCCTCCTCCTCATCGGTTATGGGAATGATGAGACGCCGGGCTTGGGACCGGTACAAGCGGAGTTATTATTACGTTAATACTAGTAGGCACCCCTTTTCCTGGCGCCTTACGCGGCCGCGTACTTTGCTTACCCCTTAATCCATTGCGGTAGACATACGAGCTCAGCTCGTGCCGGCCGTTCCGGACTCAATGCCGACATACGAGCTGGGCTCGTACAGCTATTAGCAACGCTATTGCTCACTTAGTTCTTTAAAAATCCAACAGATAGCGTTTGAATGCTCTCGTGTAAGTATTTTTGGGAATACAAATATACAGCTGAATTTTGATTTGCGTGTTGGCTAAACTCAGTGTCAGTTTTCGATTTATTGTTTGTTTACGTTAGTGTGCTGTCTTAGCTGTCTGCCATTGACCTAGTATTGTTGTCATGTGTTTATGTTTGATTTATTTGATTTAAATTTACGTTTATTATTTGAATTATGGATCGTACAAAAGAATTAAATGATGATGAAGTGGAAATGTTATTAGATAGTGATTATAGCTGTAGTAATGAGTCAACTGTAAGTGACAGAAGTGAAGACGATGTAATTGTGTCCAGTGCTAAGAGAGCAAATTCTAGTTTACAAATTGAAGTAGGCATTGACTACGAAAGTGATATTGGAAATAATAATATTGTAAGTGTTTTTGACAACATCTGTTCAGATGATGATTTTGTTGCTCCTTCAGATGACGAAATAGGTAAGTCTAGTTATACATTTGTTCAGCCTAGCACAAGTAGGCCTAACCTACAAACAGAAGATCTGTAAGTAACATTATATAATTTTTTGGCATGTTATTATATTATCAATGTGTATGACATTTGTTTTCTATGTAAAAAACATTATAAGGTTTCAGAAAATAGTGATTAAATAAGATTTCAATAGTAAAAAAAATTAAAATGGTTTTTTTAAAAAGTTTTATACATTATTTATTAATTTTTTTTATAAATAAACACTAATTGCAAAATAAATTTATATGAAAATCAGTTAGTCATTTATGTAGTTTAAAGACAATTTGTTTTTATATAAAAAGGTAAAGATTTAATATTTCTATCTATTATATTGTATTTTTTACAAATTTTTAACTGAAACCTTGCATTATTAATGATTTTAAATGCTGCCAGTAGTGCTGTGAAGGCTAGAATACCTACTACCTCAATGGGTTAAACCGGCACTGAGTCTCTATATAGCCTTGAGCTTTTCGAATTGTCTAACTTTAAAGGCTATGTATATGTAGCTAGATTTGTGAATAAAAGGTTCTAGGCTGGATATAGGATAGGCTACTTATGTTACATGTAGTTCTATAAGCCATAAAAACTCTGCTCTAACAAATTTTTTCGAGTGAGACTTAAAGATGTTGGCATTTTTTATTTGTTTGAGGTCGCTTGGCAGAGATTGATAGAAAACACCATGCACACAGCCAATAGGATCTGTCAGGACATCAACCTCACCATAAATACATCCAAGACAGTTTACATAAACTTCATTTGCAACAACCATCAAACTCAGGAAAATACCTTAAACTAAACTTAAAATCTCAATATCACTACCTTAAAATCTACAAAATTTGTATGCATAATTTTAGACGATCATCTAAATTGGCTAGCTACTTCACCTTGAAAACGTAGAGAGGAAACTTTCAAAGGCCATTTTCGCACTCCACAAAATTAGAAAAATCGCGAATCAAGACACACCTAAAAATAGCTCATTATTCCCTATTTGCTTCACACCTTAACTATGGAATCATTGCCTGGGGAAGAACCATGGATACTTATTTTGCAAAGGAATGCTCAACGAATAATAGATCAAGCGAATCATCAGGAACCCTGTAAGCTGCTTTTTCATCAATCGTAGTATCCTTACCTCTTACCTTAACTTCATTTACATCCTCAATACAGTATACAGTATACGTTACTAAAAAACCCCTGAAGTAAGACAATATTGTCACTGTCATTATATTAGAGCAGGATTAAACTACGATCGTCTACAGCACAGTTTAAAGGAAAATGTTGTCACGCCCTCACTTAATATTATTACTTTTATTATTATTATTCATTATTATGGGAGTCAAATTATTCAATCAACTGCCTCAAAGTATTTAAAACAAACAAAAAAAACTCCTTTTAAGTAATACGCACTACAATGTACGAACATTTTAAATAATAAGACAAATACATCCCACTAAAATATACAGATAAATTATGTGAAAAAATAGGCCATATCTTCAAACAAACAAGCTATATCACGGCATTCAAAATAAAAAAAACAACCTAATACCAAACTATTAACAGTTTAATCAATCCAATCAAGACCCACTGGAAGGAAAAGAAGTATGCAAAATTACGTGCATAAATGAATATACACTCTGCAATTTAGAATACGTTGGATATACAAACAGAACTTCCGAACAATATTCAAAGAACACAATACCAGCCGTAAAAATGACCCAGAATCCATAGGAGCTAAACATATAAAGGCCCATAGTACTAATAAATATCAATTAACGTTTTAAAAATAATTCACAGCAAAATGAAGCCCGAGCCAATGAAAGCTATGCCATATACAAACATATAAAAAAATAATGGACAAAATAGCCTCTTCAACAAAAAAGAAGATTTCCACAACAACGATATTTTTTTAAAATCCATCTGGAAAATAGAAGACAAATTCAAATATGACAACACCGAGAAACTTGTCAACGCCGCCAGCCCTCTCTTTTAAAACAAAGCGACCCACCCCGCTATTTCAGTGAAGGTCACCCGACTTCCTATCACCGACCGACCTCACTACTAGTTCAAGAACAATATGCGGAGGAAGTGTCGAAAAACCAAGACGAGCCGCGCCGGTCCGCCCGCGTCCATAGCATAGTGAAGTACCACTGTACAAACTGTATATAGTGTAAAAATTTATATTACTTAATTTTTAGTATCACTGAGGATGCTACACAATTGGCGAAATGCGCGTCTGGTTCCAGAAAACCTTGCAGCATCGAGACATCACAAAAAGGTAATAATACAAATAAAATTAGGTCTTGCCCTGACAAAGTAAATAATAAAAATTAAAAATGTTGTTTAATGATATTTGTTCTGTAATGTCGTTGATATAAAGAATGAGGAGTATTGGGCCGAAGATGGATTCCCGCGGTACTACTGTTTTAAATAAAGTCTGATTATTCTTGTGAAATGGTTTGATTTGCCGAATTTCTGTTGGTTGTTTTTTATTAGACAAATATGTTTTAAATAGGTTGAGGGCATAATTCCAATTTTATTTTAATTTAGAGGTAAGAATGGGTATATTGAGATAAGATGGTGTGTTGACGCAGCCAAAGGCCTTCGACAGTTCGGTAAAGCATCTGACCACTGCCTCCACACCCTCTAATGAATCAATACACTTATCCACAAAGTTTATGAGGTTAATTTTTGTCAAGTTATCCCTCCTAAATATGTAATGTCTGGCGCATAGCAATTTAAGTTCTTCCATGAACTCTGCTAATAGCTAACAATTCCTTTTTGTAATTATGCCACGGCGCGGGGTGACTCATGATATGTGTAGGCACGTGGAGAGACTAGACTGGCTAATTTGTTTCTGGTCTAGATGCATCGTATTTCATAATTATGGTCTTTACAAAAATATAAAGTGCTTTAACGACGTACAAAAATTGTATTTAAATTAATTATTAATGAGAAGATTTATGGTCTAAACATTATTTTCCCCAAACAATTACTTACTTCATTACGATGGTTATTAGTTTGCGATAGTAAGAGGTAGTGGTGGAAACAAGTGCTGACAGAAAACTGTTGAAAAAAAACCTGAGTTTCTTAATATTTTTTATTTAAAGAACATATGTTGTTTCTTTAATTGTAGTAATTAGTTTACATCTTAATCAAATAAAGTTTTACTTCAGTTATTTTTCACTTATCTTTTTTATAAGTTTTTCAATAGGTTATTGGCCCAGATATCATTTGAAGAGTGAAATAAAGTAAGTAAAATACGGATTTAAGATTTAGAGTTGATAAGCTTGATGGTCAATTAGCGTGGAGACGATGGAAACGACAAATGGACTTGTTGTTAAAACACAATGAAGTGTTAGACATTGCTCAAGGAAAACGTATTAGACCAGAAATTCCAGCTAAGGGTGCTGAGAATGAACAAGCAACTCTTAATAAGATTAAACAGTTTGACAAAGATGATGCACTATGTCAAGTCTTACTTGTAAGTGCACTTGATGATAGGCATGTTGAACTAACAGCAACTTGTCAAAATGGTATGGATATGTGGGGAAAGCTAATTAGTGTCTATGAACAGTCTTCTAATCAAAGGCTAGATAGAACCCTAGAAGCATTTTTCACAGCAGAAAAACTCCCAGATGAAGAGTTAGTACAGTATTTTGCTAGGTTACAGTTAATATTTAGGGAAGTAAATGAGGAGCTTGTAAAGCACAAGGCAAATGAACTTCCAAACTTAGTACTAATGAGCAGAATAATGAGTACTCTTCCAAATGAATATTTTGAATTTTTGGGAGAGTGTTAAAGCGGAAGATAGGTCAATTGATTTGTTGATTGAGAGAATTAGGCTCATTGAACAAAGATTGCCTAAGTTCACTAAAGAAACTGCAGTATCGGCAAAAGTAAATAGCACTGTTGTTAGGCCTAGTGAAAAAGAAAAATTTTCTCCAAAAGAGAAAAATAAGAAGAAAATTGTTAAATGTTTCATATGTAAAGGTCCACATTACGCTAGTAATTGTCCCAATAAAGACAAAGGAAAGTCTTTCCAGCCTAAAAACAACAATTTGTTATGCTACGTTGCAAATGAAAGGTGTGATTGTACTTTTATTGCTGACTCGGGGGCATCTCAACATATGTGTTTTTGTGGAAAGTATTTTGATACATTTAGTGCATTTTCACAGCCAGTAAAAGTTACTGTAGGCAACGGTGAAGTTATCGAAGCTACTGGAGAAGGAAACATTCGTGTTTTAGTGAAGTTTGGTCAACAAAAAGTAGTGAAGACTCTAGAGAATGTATGGTATGTGCCTAAGTTAGGTCGTAACCTCATGTCGGTGAGTCGCTCAGTGGAAAAAGGATATACCTTTAAAGCATCACAAGATAAATGTGTATTTTTAAGAGGAAATGTTCCACAGGTGATAGGACACATGAAAAATGGTCTTTATGAACTTGAGTTTAAAGTATTAGTTCCGGAAAAGTCACAAGCAGAAGCAAACGCTGCTAGTAACAGTCGACCAAGAACTTTACAGGAGTGGCATGAATGTCTTGCTCATCAAGACAAAGGACATGTACAACGACATCTAAAGTTAAGAGGGATCATTGTTGACAAAATTGATGAATTTTGTGAAGGTTGTGTTCTAGGAAAACAACATCGTGATACTTATCATTCTAGAACTGTAAAACCAACAGAAGTAGGTGAATTGGTAAGTGGAGATGTTTGTGGACCAATGGAAGAGCCGTCAATTGGAGGTAGTCGTTATTGTGTAGTTTTTAAGGACTATTACACAAAATACAGACGTGTTTTCTTTGTTGAGAAGAAGTCAGATGTTCCTGATTATGTGGAAACATATATTAATGAATGTAAAACAGCAGGACATGTTGTAAAAACTTTTATGAGTGATGGAGGCACAGAGTTTTGTAATTCCAAGGTGAAAATAATTCTTCAGAAAAGAGGAATAACTATGAGAACTACAATACCATCCATATACACCGGAAGAGAATGGTTCAATAGAGCGAGAGATGCGTACTCTTGTTGAAAGCGCAAGAACTATGCTGGTTAGTAAAAATCTACCAAAAACTTGAATGGGCAGAAGCTATGAATACAGCTACTCATGTAATTAATCGTACAGGTCCTGTGAGAGATGGACTGACTCCATATGAGCTGTGGTTTAAGAAAGGACTTGCTCCGATTAATCATTTTCATCCTTTTGGTACTGAGTGTTTTGTACATGTGCCAAAACAAAAACGGAAGAAGTGGTCAGTAAAGTCAACAGCAGGTATCCTAGTTGGTTACTGTGGTGAGCGAGACGGTTACAGAGTTTATGATGGATGGAATGTCATAATCAGTCGTGATGTTGTCTTCAAGCCTTTGATGAATAGTAGAGCAGAGGGCAAGGAAAATGATAAGGCAGTGATTGAGGAAGACACTATTTCAAATGTATCCGTTTCTATAAAACCAGAAGTTGTTGATAAGTTTACTGAGTCCGAAGTCAAAAATCAGTTTATAGATAATACAAGTTCAAGTTCAGAAGTTTCAGCCTCTGAAAGTGATAGTCAAAATTTAGATGTTGAAAATGAAGATCATGTAGATGGTAGTGATGAATTTAATCGACCAAAGAGACAGTGTCAACCTCCCACTTACTTTAAGGACTATGTGATGTTAGCTGAAGCTGGACCGACCTATGGAGAAGCTGTAAGCAGTCCAGAGTGGTATCATTGGCAATCAGCGATGAATGAAGAGATGGGGTCCCTTCATGAAAATGATGTTTTCAAACTTGTATGTTTACCCAAAAATAAAAGAACCATAGGAGTAAAGTGGGTGCTTACAAAGAAGAGCAATCCAGAAAGATATAAGGCAAGGTTAGTTGCTAAGGGGTATGCTCAGAAAGAAGGCGTGGACTATTTTAGTACATACAGTCCAGTTGCAAGATTTGATACTATAAGGACAGTATTGAATATGGCTGCTCAAGAAAATATGTACTTAAAACAATTTGATGTGAAGACAGCTTTCTTATACTCTAAGTTAGATGAAGATATATATGTTAATCAACCAGAAGGCTATGATGATGGCTCAGGTAAAGTGTGGAAATTAAACCGTAGTTTGTATGGGTTGAAGCAGAGTTCTAAATGCTGGAACAAACGGTTATCTAACTTTATGAAATCTCAAGGTTTTAGAGCTAGTACGACAGATCCTTGTCTGTTCATTCGAGAAGTTAACAATCAAAAGATGTTTGTTGTTATCTATGTGGATGATGGACTTATCTGTGGAACTGATGAAAAACAAGTTGATGAATTTGTGAAAAACCTGAAATGTGATTTTAAAATCAAGGTAACAGATCCTGAAGTGTATTTAGGAGTTGAGATCAAAAAGAGCAAAGATTCGATCACACTTAGCCAGAGGGCATACATTGATCAAGTTTTAGAAAAGTATCGGATGGCTAACTGTAATCCAGTGTCAACACCTGTTGACAAGTTTGAATGTGACAAAGAAGAAAAGTCTTTAGCAGCTGGTGTGCCATATCGAGAAGCTATTGGCAGTCTAATTTACTTGACAAATACCCGCCCAGATATTTGCTATGCTGTTAGCATAGTTGCTAAACATGTGAATAGCCCAAGTATCAAGAATTGGTCTCAAATTAAGCGGATTTTCAGATATCTGCAAGGTACAAAGGACTATGTCTTACAATATAAGAAGGGAGATCAGGTTCTTAATTGTTATAGTGATGCAGATTATGCAAGTGACCAGGAAAGTAAAACATCTTGGTCAGGCTGTATATGTATGTTTGCTGGAGGAGCAATAAGTTGGTTCTCAAAAAAACAAAATTGCATTTCCCTATCCACAACAGAGGCTGAATATGTAGCGGCCAGTGAAGCAGCGAAGCAGATTGTTTGGCTGAAAAGTTTGTTGGAAGAAATAAAAGGTTCTTCAGTTGAAGCTAACTTGTACATTGACAATGCTGGTGCTGTAAAATTGACTCAGAATCCTGTCATGCACGGAAGAACAAAACACATAAGTGTACGATATCACTTTGTGAGAGAGAACCATGAGAAGGGTGTTTACAAGGTTGAACATGTACCAGGCAAACTTCAGTTAGCTGATTTTTTAACAAAAGGACTTGTTGGTAGTCGATTAAAGGATTTACTTGAACTCTCAGGTTTGAGGGCATATTGAAAAAAAAACCTGAGTTTCTTAATATTTTTTATTTAAAGAACATATGTTGTTTCTTTAATTGTAGTAATTAGTTTACATCTTAATCAAATAAAGTTTTACTTCAGTTATTTTTCACTTATCTTTTTTATAAGTTTTTCAATAAAAACTAATGACGACCTCTGAGAAGAAACGAAAACTTAAAAGCAACCTGTAACTTATATTGACAATATAGATGCAGACGTAATTAGGCACCATTTGTATGAATACCGTGCTTCATGAAATCAATCCCCTGATGTAGAAAAGATATACGTGGTTTACGAAATCGATCACCAAAACTATGTGTTTACATTGTGTATAAATAAATTTAGTTGACATCTCTTTGGGTTGTAAATGCTACCAATACATAATATGCTAGTTAATTAATTTTTAATATCATGAGTGAATTATATTTTTATTATATTATTGTTTTAAGATTGTTGTATTCAGTATATTTGCTAAACAGGTAGGCCTACATTTGAATTATAAAATCTTACTTATGTGATTTTCATTCCGATTTATAAACGATGTTACTTTATTGTACAACTCAAATTAACAGTGGTTATATGTTAAAATTGTCTGATTGACTTCGTTTTTGACAATTCTAATCAGTTTAATCAGCACTTCCCAGTCAAACGCAAAGCAGTTTCAAATTCCCTACCCTAGATCGTGAATGGATCGTGAGCAATGAGACTCCCAACTGCTAGGCGCTTTTTTCAGCGCTTCGCAAGCCTTTTTTTGTAAAAATCCTAAAAAATACTAAATATGCTCCAAATATAAATTTTATCATATAGTTTTTCTCCTCGAGAATTTTATATTTTATATACTACCATCAAAACTTACATACAAATTTAGTAAATAATTATTGTCAAGAAAAAGTAAAAATAATTTGAAAAAATTTTACGAAAATTATAACTTGTAAACCTCCTTAGGAGCACTAAACAATTTTTGTAAATAATTCTAAGATAGCCCAATTGTTTAACCTCCTCGGACCCAGCGTCCCCTATAGGGGACATTTTTTTAAATGCTACAGTAAATGGTCTGCATGTAGTAGACATTTCCAGATAGTTCCAACTGTTTCTGCTAGAGTCCGCCTGCATGCAGAATTAGCCAGAAATCCATTTCTGCTCAGTCATTGCTTTGTTGGAGCATTGCAAGATGTCAGACGGACGAGATTATAGGTTACCATGTTCCTCTCAACGTAAGTATTATCTAATAATATGTAATTGTTAATATTTAGGCCTAATAAAAATTAGACAAACTAAATAAAGTACGTGTTTCAACATGTGATTATTAGTTTTGAGGTAACTTTGTTATTTTAGCCTAGCCGAGCATGCAAAATTGGATGTCCCCTATGTGGGACATTGGGTCTTGGCCATACCTCTGTTTTTAACATTTGAAAAATGAAAACTGAAACTAATGATAAAAATACTCGACTTAGGAGTAATGTACTGTCATTTCTAGATTGTTAGTTATTGTTTAATATTTTTAGTGGTTATATTTTCAATAGTTTACAGGGGGTTGTTGAAATAATATTGTTTAGATAATTCGGTAACGAAAATTTGTTTCGCAGGTGTTTTTGATGACTTCTGCAATCTTTAGGGATTCAGCGATGATTCAGACATTAATGACCTTTCGGATGAAGACGATCCTACTTTCGTGATTTCACCCAGGATCAATGATGCTCTACAGGACGATGAAGACGACGACGACGAAGAAGGGGCTGTGTACAATAATATGCCAAAATGGGTGGCGTCGATCTATTTGATCGTATAATTTCTTATTACCGTCTATCAACAAGAACAAAAAAGTGGACAGTACGTCTGACTTTCCATATGATAGACTTAGTTGTTGCTTCTGGTTGGATAATGCGAAGGGGTATGACAATGTTGAACAAACACCAAAGAAGGACAGAGTTGACACCACGAATACAGTACGGATCTCGCGTACCATCTGCACAACCAAACACCAGAGGAGGACAACGATAAGTGAATATTTTACCACTGCCAGGACCGTCAAAAAAACACGTCGACATCCTTCTTGATATCCAAAGGAAGACCGCAGCAAAGCACATGCCCATGATACCGGACTACAAGGATCACCGCTGCAGATTTCCTGGTTGTGATTCAAAAAAAGCTAGGATGCAGTGCAGGACATGTAAGGTCTTCCTGTGCCTGAATAGTGCAAGGAACTGTTATAAAGTTGTCCATGAAATGTAGAAAACTAATGTAATATCTATTATTATTAACATGTTTAGTTTTGTAATAATGTTTCTTGTTTTAGTATGTATACCATTCATATTTTTGAGGTTGGCCGAGACCCAATGTCCCGTATAGGGGACATGCTTTTTTTCATACTGAGGCCTAAATAAAAATTTTCAAAAAAATAATGTGAGTTTCTTGATTTATTTGCAATAAAAAAATCATATTAGTTTCCAAAAATTATTATCAGGTGGCGGATGGGTCCGAGGAGGTTAATATTTAGTGCGCTATAATAATATGTTGTTACATTTTAGATACACTACTAGTGGTTTTTTGTAGAACTTTTTGTTTCCATAAAACGCAAAATTGTGCAAAATTACAATGT
The DNA here is from genome assembly GCA_035578905.1 of Stictocephala bisonia. Lineage (NCBI taxonomy): Eukaryota > Metazoa > Arthropoda > Insecta > Hemiptera > Membracidae > Stictocephala > Stictocephala bisonia. The sequence continues at coordinate 137,409 of JAQJVL010001878.1, forward strand.
AGATAATCATTTGAATTTAGTTTTTACTATTTAATACATTTACTATTTTATTAATTTTTTACTATTTACTATAATTTGAATTTACTATTTTCTGCCAGTTAGTTTAATTTTTTCAGATGAACATTTATCTTAGAACGCATGCCAACAGAAAGGGCTTAGAATGTTGGTACATTTGATTTAATTCACCAAAACACTCAGCCAGTTGACGAAAGTCGTTCTGAATACTTCGAGATGTAGCACGAACCGAGCTGTGACTGCCTAAGTTCCATATCCATAGGAATGAAACTTAAGAATGGGCCCCTCTTGCAATGAATAAATTCGAAGATCTGTCCTCCCAAATGTCTCTAGTCCTTTCCAAACTCAATGATTTGACTGCAATTTCTGCTGATGTAGCCTTAATCAAAATGGAGGTCGCCAGTGTGAGTGGTAAGCTAACTAACCTCGAGCCACGTATCACTGAATCTGAAGGCCGTATTAAAAAACTCGAAGAGGAACTCAATGTCCTAAAAAATCGTGAGAACCATCCTAGCAGCGTTGAGTCCATTGCTGGTGAATTAGCTGAAAGACAGCGCCGCTCCCGTAACATTATTATTTATAACTTGCCTGAATGCACTAGTAAAACTCTTGCTACTAGAGTAGAACATGACACCAATATTGTTTCCATTCTGGTGGATGCATTTTGCAATTCGGATCCCAATATGTCTTTCAAGTGTCATCGCATTGGAAAAGCGTCAGCTAACAATACCCGTCGTTTTTCGCAATCAGGACCAAAACGCTGTGCGTACTATGGATGCTAAGCTAAGGGAAGTGACTTTTTCAAGGGATCGCACCCCTGCAGAGAGAAAACATCTTAATGAGCTGAGGGCATTGTTGAAACAGAGGATTGATGGAGGAGAGGAAAACATCACGATTAAATTTGTCAATGAAGTGCCTTCAATTGTTAAGAAGACTTCAAAAAATGATTAATGCTCGGATCGGATATTCTTCAGGTGTATTACCAAAATGTCAATGGCCTTCACACGAAAATCAATGAACTTCAAAAAGCCGTCTCTGCATGTGTGTACGACATCCTAGTTCTGACTGAGACTAATCTGTCACATGATGTGAGTAATGCGGAGCTGGGTCTCTCTGGATTCAACATTCACAGATATGATAGATCTGCTAACACAAGCTCCAAAAAATGTGGAGGTGGAGTGCTGATTGCCACTAAGTCCTCATTGAACGTGCATAACATAACCCCCTCGTCTCTCAGTTCTGAAGCTGTATTTGTATCAATAACTACAAACTCTTCCCCAGTCCTGATCTGTGGAGCCTACC